>JAGTTH010002027.1:0-187160 GCA_022606485.1 Agraylea sexmaculata
CTCAAGCCACACTATTGCAAAACTTTATTACCTCTCACGTTCAATCGATTTTCTTTTCCACACTCTATTTCTCGGTGGCAAATGATGCACTTCATTTTTTATTAATTTGTGTCCTTGTTTCTTGTCTTCGAACCAATGCGTACTGGCAAAAAATGTTTTCTTGTCCTAAAATAATATAAATATTACACCACTTTGTCAAAAACCTCAATAACTTATTAAATGTCCGACTGCGTGAAAATTTAATAAAGACTTTTACTTGAGTTGAAACATTTATTAAAAGTATCACAGAATACATCGAGTCGAAAAAAAAATTAAATAGGAAATTATTCCGTGTTTTTTATTTTTTTAAATCATCAGTCGAACAAAATATCACCGTTTATGGAAAATAAAAAAATCACATTTATTGGACAGAAATATGTGTCCATTGACTAGTAGTAAAAGTAGGTAGTGTAGAATAATACATTTACATGCTTAACATCAATTTCTTACAATAGGACTGTAGTAAAATATTATCACTAGGCTGCAGAAATCGACAATAAACATTGTTAAAGAACAACACATTATGACCGCAGTTGAAGTATCGTAACTTGGGTCAAAGGAATTGAACTTTTTTATTGTCCACGGACATCAAACAGATAACCACAATTATCACATAGAATTTGTTTACACACATTGCGATTAAATTAGAAAATATCTCTACTTATCTTTGATCCATAGAGTGTATATGAAATTTTTAAATAATTTTTTTAAACGAAAAATGTTTTTTGCTCCCACAGATTAAATTAAATCACCTGAATTGCACTATTTAATACAGAACACAATATAAGTTAAATTTCTCTTTTCACACAATATACAAACATAATTTTCACTGTAATAAAATTTGTATGTGAATTCACAATTAATTATTGTTAATGTACGAGGACATTTCACAAGTAATGAACTGATTTTTTGTTACATAATTTATCAGTCTACTACCTGCACATTACTTCCGTTTTGAGCATTCTTCAAGAGCATCTTGTACGTTTTGTAGGGAATCAATGAATAGGTGCTATTCTTAACTACTAGACTTTTCACCACTTGACTAGTTTTCTCACGAAAACGCAGGCCGACATAAGCAGATGTATCGTCAATAAAAGACACGTTGACTCCACCTGTTAACAACAATTAAATATAATTAATATTAGTCAATATAAATATGTATAATAAAAAATACAGTTAAATTATTAAGTATAAAGTGGATCTGATCAAATTTTTTATATATTTAAATCTTTGAACACCCAACATTTTATTTATACAAATATGTCGGTTACAATGACTCGTGTTCGACTCTCCAATCTTTAAAAATTAACTAACACTCTATGCTCTAAATCAGTGATATTTTTAACATTAGTAAACACTAAAAACAGCATTCTTTAATTTATTTTTAATTAGGATAATTGGATATTAAATTCCCCTTCATATAAAAAGACTGAGTTAAGAAAGAGTTCATGTGTCTTATGGCCGTAATCAATATAATAGTGTAGTGAGTCATACTAGAGCTGATAATATTAGCGCATATACAAATAGAACTAGCCGACTAGAGCTTGTTAAATTGGTGTACGCTATGCATCGCACATTCACTCTCTTATTACACTTTTACCTACATTACATTACATGACACATAGCTTAGAAATTAGAAACAAAAATTATTAAATTAAATTAATTGCTTCTGTAAAATAGTTCAATAGAGAATTTGTAAAAATATAGAAATACTCACCATAAGGTTTGAATAGTTGAAAAATTTCTTTGGTTTTCCATGATTTTGGAAATTTCATGTAAAATACATGATCTCGCGGAGGATTGGCTAAGAATAAAAAAATTTTATCAGTGATTGAACATAAAAACTATTTAATAGATTTAAAAAAAAATAATACCGTCTTCTCCGCTTAAATTTATGTATGGGGAGCCTTGGAAACATGTTTTGAATAAAAACAGCTTGTTTAGGTAAATTTTGAGGATTTCAGATTCCCCATTCAACACATTGTTTTGGACTAAATTCGGTTCATTCAGAGATTTCAAATAGTCACACATTGCAATAAAGCAAACTCCGGTAACAAACGAATCATATCCAGCATCGTGATATTCACCCTTAGTTAAGTCACAACCTTCACACCCATCTTCAATTCCTTTAAAATTAAATTTATAGTTAAAAGAAGCCGTGAAATGTATGAATTATATGACTTACCAATTTTTGGTAATTTAAAAGGTTCTTGTGACATTGCAGTCAACATATTCTTCAAATTCAATAAAGAACACTTCTCCTTGAAAGGATATAAACTAATCATGTACATTGTATCTATAATTCTAAAAAAAAAAATGTCATAAAAATTCTTCAATAAAAGCAATAATATCTGATTAACTCGATAATCTTACACTCAACTAGGGAAATTATTTTAATAGTTTTAATTAATAATTTGCTAACCTTGGAAATGCTGACAGAGCAAATTCTTTAAACTGTTCATAGCTGTCTGGTAGTGGAGCAAAAAATTGATTTAGGGCATGTATTATATCTAAAATTACACAATGTCCCACAATCAGTTTACCCTGTAAATATTAAAACAAAAACATTTGAATATTTCCATTAATTTACATCAAATATTGACATTTAAATCGAAATACCCACCGAAGAACTGATAGATCTCATAATAGATGAAAAACCAATCGCCAAATCAATATCATTCCATTCTCTTTCTTGTTTCTCTTTCATTTTTTTCAACGTACCTTCATTACCGCCTGATAGCGAGATGACTAATTGGCTGGAAATATAATTGTACTTTAATATAAAGAATTATTATTATGATGGAAAAGAACTATTATAAATATGTACCTTTTTTTGTCTACACAAATAGTTTCAACATAAACTTTAGAATCAAATTTTAACTTCAATTCTTGGTATAGTAATTTTCTTATGAATGAATTAAAAACATCAAATTGTAATTTTTCATTGCTTCCAGACTCTATCAGTTTTTCTACCTGGTGGCTGTAAAAAAAACATATTGTATGAAACATTTTGGATTCCAATACATCAATTTCTTTTATAAAACAAACAAAATGTATTTTACCAGATATCATCAATTTGAGATTGTAATTCTGGAGGAATGTTTATTAACTGTTCTTTGTTATCGTCTGCATTACCGAGATTAAATGTTAAATTTTCAGTAGTGTGTTTTTCTTCAAGATCTTCCCGCATTTTTACCTCTTCAGCAGTAGTCAAATATGATATTCTTAAGAATTATGAATATACGTTAATACTTATTCATTTAGATAGTTTATTTATGAATTGAAATAGAACAGGAAATACCTTCATAAAACAGTTTATTGAAGTCAAAATTATGAGAAGCCAAAAAGTCAAGTGCTGAACTCTGGCAGAGGAAAACTTTATCCGGAGCAGATTTGACATTGGGTCTTGGAAAAATGTAGAATTTAAAAACTGAATGTTTATACTCCGAAGACTCCACATCCCAACGAAAGAAACTGGCTCCAAATTGGACAATAAGGAAATTCGTATATGTTTGACGAATGTGAGCGTAACATTCCGGAGGACTGCTGAATGCATTTATGTCTTTTCCTGTGCGTAGTCCGGTAAACTCAGCATCAATACAGATGAAATCTGCTTTGCCAAGTTCATTCTCGACGATTTTCTTCACACTCTCGAAATCTAAAAAGATATTTATATGTGTGTTAGTCACTATTCTAAGGTAATTATTGCTACCTATTTGATAACATTATCAAGCTATTTTTGAACGGATACAGTGAATGGGTACAGTTTATGTTAATATTTGCACAGATAACTATTGTAATAAAATATTAATGAAAAGGTTGATTTATATACTTGAACGAGTAACTTCCATTGAAGCTTCTTTCTTGGGAATCTGACTGGGATTAATTACAGGACATTACTCCATCACTGTCACAGATCCTGGATAACTAAAGGTCCAGAACAGTGAGCACTCGACCAGATGTTGTCAAACGAAAAATCTGTGTTGCCATCAAACTAAGCATTTTGCTCTTGTCATCTAGAAAGCTCACAATTTTCCCTCAACCTATCCAATAAAGAAATAAACAGATTTATATAAAATAAATATAATATCTTATTGAAAACGCATCTAGTTATCAAATGATTTAATTATTATTTTTTGAGATAATGATTAATCGCAGGGTTTTTTTTATTCTGGCAATTAATTCATTTGTTGACATGTGAGATTGAGGTTATTGTGACGATTTTATAATTCTACATGTAATATTTATTTGAAAACATACAAACATATTGATGATATCTAAGTTATATTTTCTTAAAACATCAAATATTCTTTTCAAAGTATTTTTACGTAAATTTTGTGATAACAAATCTAGTTTATCTAAAATTTTATCACAAATGTTGAATGAAGAGGGTACGAGTAGGGGTATTGCTCTTCATAGGCAAGAAGCACAAAAACAGAGATTAAAAAATGAAGGAAGCAAGTACAATGCGTCGAGAGCAACTTTACAAGTTCTCGGCACTGCCGCTCCCGGTACTCCAAAAGCTCTCTATCTCTTCACTGATCAGACCAGGTAAATTATGACCCAATATCACCATGATAATTTAATCGAAACGGTTATTTATGTTCCCATAGATATTTATTTAACTGTGGAGAAGGAATGCAAAGACTCGCCCATGAACATAAAGTAAAAATTGCCCGTATGAATCATATATTTTTCACTTCTGCTTCATGGTCTACGGTAGGAGGACTTCCAGGCACTGTCTTGACTCTTCAAGATGTCGGTGTGCCCAAAATAACATTGCATGGTCCACCAGGATTGGTATTTACATTATATAAATCGCTTATTTATTATACAGACAGATTATATTCATATCAATTTAAAATAGGATGAATTATTCATGGCAACAAGAAAATTTGTCGTACTGAAAGATATGATAATTGAATCAGCAGATTGCTCACCTGGTAACTACTACAAAGATAATGTTTTGACCATTCATTATGTCGAGTTGAAAAGGTTTTTATACCGATTAAAAAGCATTGAACATTTTCGAAACAATTATTTGATAGTGCATTGTTTAATTTCAGGAACAAATTGTCTGAAAAAGAAGAAGACAAGTCAATTGAAAATCAGATAGATTATGAAGCTGACAATACTGACTATTATGATCATGAATGTACGTCCCTTTACGTCTTTTTATTTTATTTTTTGTTATAATTTATGACATGAATTTTTGGTTAAAATTACATTTTTTTTAAATATCTTATTAATATCACAATTTTAATTGTATAGTTTTTTTGTATTTTAGTTTAATTCATTATAAAATAAACATTACAGATTCTGGGAAACGAGTTGTGTCGACCGAAAATATTGATGAATTACTCGCTGCTCCAAAGAAAACCAATTTTACAGTCACTGCCTATATTGGTCGCCTTAATGTACGTATTTATTTCTTTTATGCATCTGCTGCATGAAATTAAATTTAAAAAAATATATTATAGGCTTGTGCTGGAACATTAGATTTAAAAAAATGTGTTGAAAAAGGAATCAAACCGGGACCGTTATTAGGTTTATTAAAAAATGGACAGGATGTGACGCTGCCAGATGGTACAATAGTTTATTCTAAAGATGTCAAGTCTCCCGATAAAGAAGGAACTGTATTCATTGGTTAGTCTACTGAAATTAAATTCTTAATTCAAATTAACACAGCATTGTTTTATATTATTTTAGTAATAGAAGTTCCAGATGTACATTATTTAGAAAGTCTAAGCGCATGTGAATCATTTAAACCTTTTTATAATTCTCCAACCAGACAATCAACCGACATACCTTCTCTCATTGTTCACTTCACACCCGATGAAATTTTAAAAGATGAGAGGTATTTAGTATTGATTTAATATTTTACGAACTACATAAAGCGTTTTATTTGTTTGTTTAGATATCAAACGTTCATGAATAATTTTTGTTCACTGACAACACATTTGGTTATGAATGATGGCAATTCTTGTTATGGAACCATCGAACCGCACAGGGTTCAAAATAAACTTCATCTTATTCACAAAACGATTTTCCCGCTGATTAATACCGGTATAAATGTGGAAACGACTGAAATTGTTTCCAATAACGATAATGAAGTAAGTATATATTTTATTTTAATAATGCCAATACTTTCCGTTACCCTATAGAAATTTTTCAGATACCAGCGAATCATTTTAATAATCTTGACATTTGTAATAAAGCACCTACCAAAATCATTCGTGCGAAAACGTTTACTTGTTATCAATTGAGGCCTCACACTGGAATCGATCAGTAAGTTTAAAAAAATACATTTATATCAATCTAAATACATAAATAATTATGTAATTTGATTTCAGTTCCCAAGAACTCAAATTGAACATCGATGAATATATTTCAGAAGCCACAACATCTGAAAAATATCCAGAACTACTTGAATTATTGAAAAACACTATTCAAACTGAACGTTCAGAGAGTGAAACTGAAGAATATCCCAAAGTTATATTTTTCGGTACAGGTTCTTGTATACCCAGCAAAACAAGAAATACAAGTGCCATAATGATTCACTTAAAGTAATTTAAATTAATTATAAAAAATAATATTATAGTAATCGTATTTTTCATTTTACAGTGAAGACAGTTGCTTTCTAATGGATTGCGGTGAAGGTAATTTAAAAAATACAAAATATTCTTTACAGTATGATATTTGAAATAAAATATTTTGGTTAATTTGTTACCGCCGATAAGAATGCCAGACAACTGGATGTATAAATATCAATATGGCGGACTAAGCAGACGAGTCTGTGTGAGACAATTAGAGTTGCCTCTGTCAAACTCTGCTTGATCATCCTTTTGTATGGCCTTCTAATATCGGCTAATTGCATATACATTAAAAAATAGGATCCTCGTTTGATTTCATTAAATTTTATTCAAACAGGTACATACGGTCAAATGGTCAGATATTATGGAAATGAGAATATTGATAGTGTAATGAAACAACTCAAAGCTGTTTACGTCTCCCATCTTCACGCAGACCATCATTTAGGTTGGTGCTTAAAATATGTAAAGTAAATAGATCTTTAATTTAGTTTAAATATAAATGAAATTTTTTTTTAGGTTTCTTGGGTGTCCTACAAAATAGATTTAAAGCGTTTAAAAATGATGATTATCAACCTTTGTACTTATTCGCACCCCGTCAAATTATGAGTTGGCTAGCTCTTTATGATAAACGATTTGAGAGAATACTTGACACATTCCGAATAATACCAAATGCAACTCTGGTAAATAAAATATTATAAGGCATATTTGTATTAATTTTTATAGTTATGATTTGACAATTTAGGTGGAAGGATTTGACTCATTTAAGCCTATTTCAGAGGATGTTTTACATTATGTTGGATTATCCTCTATAAATACGTGTCAAGTGAGACATTGTCCTAACTCGTTTGGAGTGAGCATTGTTACGAATTCAAAAAAAAGAATAACATATTCTGGCGATACTATGCCATGTGATAATCTAGTCGATATAGGTAAATATTCTCAATTTATATTAATATCAAAGACTTCATATTTAACATACATTTACAGGGCTCGGTTCCGATCTCTTGATTCACGAAGCCACTATGGAGGATGACCTCATTGGTGAAGCTCGTAAAAAGATGCATTCAACTACAAGTCAAGCTATTTACATTGGTCAAAAAATGGAAGCTAAATTCATTGTGCTGACTCATTTCAGTCAAAGATATGCGAGAATCCCAAGACTTTCTGCCGAATTTGAAGAGCATAACAAAAATGTCGGCATTGCTTTCGATAACATGCAGGTAACATCACTTAACTCAATTAAAAGAGATAATATTAAAACTCGCATAATAAAGCATATGTGTAAATTTATTTATATTTTAGGTTAGATTTTCTGATTTACCCTTGTTACCAAAATTGTATCCATGCCTGAAACTGATGTTTGCCGATCATTTTGAAGATCTCGAATACAAGGTAAATAAAAGAAATACATAATTTTTTTATTTTATTCGATTATATATATTTATTTTTTTATAGGCTGAAAAACGAGCTCTAAAAAGAGAAAGGAACAAAAGTCTTCCGGGAAGTGGAAAAAGACAATTGTCACCCTCAAATACTACACCACCTAAAGAACCAAAAATAAATCTTAACAATACTGCTACAAATAACATTGAAGTAAAAAGTAATGCGGATAAAAGATGATTTTGCCGAGGATTATTTAATATACATAAATACACAATTTTGTTGTTGTTATTAAATTGAATGTGTAGTTATATATATAATTTTAACTATTTAAAATTAAACAGAAAAACATATTTTGGCAGTATAATTTTTCCCTACTTATTTTTGATGAAAATGAAAATATCAATTAGAAAATGTTTTGCATATTTTATTGATCCAAACAAAGAACCAATACATATAATGAACCTTTTAGGTTTTGATACAGATTTTAAAATACAATGTGAATAAGAGTGTTTAAAATAAAATCAATTATTTTTTGATGAAGAAGAACCGTCGGCTCCATCTTTATCTTTCGAGTCTTTATCGTCCTTCGACGGCTCCTTAGTTTTATTGATGGCGCTGACGGCGTCTCGAACGGCATCACTATTAGGATCGACTCCCGGTAGATTTTCCAAAATGCTTTGAAGAAAAACAGGATCGTTGATGACTTCAGCGTATTCGTTGGACACGTCCATCGGTTCTTCAGGACCTGGATCCTGCTGCATGCTCATCTGCATAGCGAGAGCGATCTGTTCTTCCTCAGACAGCTCCATAGGCTCTCGGCCCATAGACATGGCCAGAGCTCGACCCATCGGTCCAGATTCTCTCTCGCTGGCGACTTCCGCGGCCGGTTCTGCCCCGGGCTCTGTTTCACCACGGCGACGTGAATCCTCCTCTTGCCTCTGTCGCTGTTCTTCCATAGAGACTCTGAGCGCTAAGGCCAACTCTGGATCTTCATTAGGATCGACTCCGAACTCGAACTGCGCCATGGAGCCTGCCGATGGTCCGCCACCATTGTTCTTCACAATGGGACTGAACAGAAGAGCTTCAGACAGAACGACACAAGTACCGGCAGGCACGCTGACCAGATGACTGGAGCCAGGTCCAGTGGCCTCTTTGCCGTTCAGGGCGTTAATGAACGCGGTCAATGGCGCAGTGTTTTCGGAATCTTCCCCGAAGGAGACAATGTCCACATTAACCTTTTCCTTCTTCAACCTCTTGGCCAGCTTGACCAGCTCCTTCTCATCAGCCTTGACCGGAGAGCCGACAAAGGCCACGATCCTCATCTTGTGGTTCTTGCCTTGGCGATGCTTGAGCGCCAAGTGAGCGATGCGTATTCCTGTGAGGAGAGAAATCTGTCCTTTGGGCTGAACGCGGTGCAGCTTGGACAGCAGCCGGCCGACATCAGCGGTGAGCGTGGCCAGAACCTCGACATCAGCCAAGGTCAGCAGGCCGACATTGTTCTCCGGATTAGCCCTTGTCTTGGAGACGCACACGACCTTCACGGCGTCCTGCTGCGCCTGCAGCCTGGACGGCAAGAAGTCTCCATTCCTCATGTAGTCGCTGTTGTCCACGCAGATCATGGTACTCTCCAGCACCATCTTGTCTTCTCTTCTTTTCTCTTCCTCGACTAATCACCGACTCGCTGTCAAAAACGCCAAGTAACGACTGGTCTTGCCATCAATAATATCTCTTCAATAATATTATAATCAAAATTACTAATAACTATTTCATTGTTGACAAAATAAATTCACGAAACAAGATTTTATTGATTTTTCGGTATATATTAAAAAAAATAATGAAAATAGCTATATAAATAAATGATGGGGGTGTTGCCATCAGGAAGACATTGTCAGTGCATTGGCAAAGTCTAAGCCCTGAAGTGACGATGGGTTTCGGTGACTATCCCAAGGAGTACAACCCCTCGGTGCACGGTCCTTATGACCCGGCCAGATATTATGGCAAAGGTAACGATATCCTCGTACCCCTACTTTTATTACATAACCGAAATAAATCCTCGCTACTTCGTTAAATTCCAGTTATGTAATTTTGACAACTATACGTCATGTACATTCATTTTTCATTTATCGACAATAATTTGAGCAATATATTATTAGTCTTAATTCACTCGCCATCATACTTTTGAAAAATACCCACATTAACATTGCTCCCGATCACGTGTTTTATAAATTATTCTATACCAAATATAAAAGTATTTAGGTTATCTAAAAATGTAATGTTTATTAATTGTAGCCGACACTCCATTGGCTCAAGTGAAAATCGCTGAACTCGGACAATGGCTGTCTCGTCGCAACAAGTCTCCACAGGCCATGACTGCCGCAGTCAGCAGAGGTAATAATATTCATTAAAATATTATATCTTTTCAATTAATCAATCATTCAATCGGTTTACAGCTTGGTGGAGATGGCAGCACAAATATATGTTGCCTAAACGTAATGGAGTCGCACCTTATTTACAGTTGATCTTTGGCTCGATGGCTTTCTTCTACGCTCTTAACTATGGAAAAATGAGTATGTATTCATTTATTATTATAAATCTATACCTTTTTCACTTCTTTAATGTTATACTTTTTTTTACAGAACACCACAGGAACTACAAATACCACTAAATGATTATGAGATTGATCGATGTTGTTAAAAATTGCTTGCTTAGCAATTTTTATGATTTAATATACCTATGTTAAAATGTCATCTACTATTCAAATGTGATTAAATCATAATGTAGAAAACTATTGTTTATTTTATTTATTTTCCTTTATCATTCTATGTATATCATAAAATATTAAAAAAAAGGGAAATAGTCTTCTATTTCAAAATAAATTGATACTCCCCAAAGACGGAGTCTCAAATGATATTGGGAAGTCATATGATCTGCATAAAAAAATTTAAAAAAATTATTTATTCAAAAGAATAGAGACTTACTTGATTCTCAAGTCAAATCCCAGGAAGTGTGCAATCAGTTGAAAAAAATGATTATAAGGAAACTGATCACAGTAAATAAATATTAAATTAGATCAGCTGCATAAATCTTCGATCAATTTGTGCTGCAAAATGTATATCTAAATTTTTTACATTTACAAATGCTTACTGCATATCAATAAGAAAAACTATGGAAAACACTGATTTTTTTATTTTATAAGATATGTTCTTAATACTTGGCTTAGCAGAAATCAGATCATTATTGCTATCGTTACTAGACTTATCACTGTTTTAATTTGAACAATGCATAAAAACTGAACTGATGGATTGAATCTGCATTTATACATATCTTATTAAAAATTGATCATATTATTAATCTGTCGGTATGTATATTTTCCATTTACTGCTTGTTGAAATTGATGATTTTAGCATTTTCCTCTTTTTCCGAAATATTTTCCCGTTGCAAGCATAGATAAATATGAAGGTTTTTCAAAAAGACGTTTGACAAAGGAGGTTGCAAATTTACTGATTGCTGAGATGTCATGATGATGGCCTTCAGGTGCAGCCACAGAGTACCAGGACTACTGACTCCAACCAGGGTGACTGCTTCTCACTGATTACTGACTTACAATAAAACACTTCGTAATTATTCATTGAATCACCCGCTTTATTTTTATTACTTTTTTGACATTTCATTTCGCGCCCATTTCATTTCCTCTCATTAGCTTTACGCGATTGCTTGTAAGATATCTATTAGCAAATAACATTATACCAATCACATCATTGATTATATCAATCAAAATATCTAAAACTTTGTTATTATTTTAAATTTAAACTAATAACATAGGAAAATCTCATTCAATCGGAATCCTAGTAATAAAATCGAATTGTATTGTTCTAAAATATTACTTATTTTACAGACATTCAATTTCTGTTCAGAATTTATCAGAATGTCTGCTACAGCATCCTACTTCAGTGCTAAACCAAACCCAAAGGCCCGACCCTTCCGAGTGTCCATTGAGGGAAATATCGGATCAGGCAAATCGACATGCTTAAATTACTTCAACAAAATTGCAGATGTAGAAATACATCCAGTGAGTATTGTTTTTTTAATATAAATATTTACGCAATTGATCAATGTGTTCTATAATAATTTAAGGAACCTGTCAACGATTGGAGGAATGTTTCGGGACATAATCTTTTCGGATTGATGTATTCCGACCTGGAGAAGTGGAACTTTTCATTCCAACATTATGTTCACTTGTCCAGAATTCAAATTCAAACCAGTCCTCCAAAGTCTGACAATATCAAAGTGAAAATATTTGAAAGGTGATTGCATCGGATGTTGTTTTGAATATGTTTTAATTTAATTTCTAATTTTAGATCTGTGCAAAACAGCCGCTATTGTTTTGTGGAAAATTCATATCAAAGTAACAACCTTTCCGATTGCGAGTATAAAATTCTAAATGCCTGGTTTGAGTTTATGGAGAGCCAAGTCGATCTATCATTAGATTTGATCGGTAATTATTTTTAAAATTATATAACTAGTTTCAAAATTAATAAACCGTTGAATATTTCAGTTTATCTTAAAACTTCGCCCGAAGTTGTATGGCGAAGAATGTTAAAACGCGGCAGAACTGAAGAAGCATCAGTTCCTTTAGAATATATTAAAAAGGTATTTTTTTTATATCATTCTTACAATTCCATCTACACAGACAGTTCTATACATTTTATGGATTTCAATTAATCTTTTTCTTTATTGATCAGATCCATGAAGCCTATGAAACATGGTTGAGTACTCCTGAACATGTGCCATGCGAAGTGTTGGTGATTGACGCAAATCAAGATATTGATGGAGTTTTGGCACAATTCGATAAAAATGCTATCAAAATTCTAGGCGGTAAACAAGATTGATACTTTAACTCGTAAAATCAAAGACCAAAGAAATAACTTTCTATTTTACATTAGTATAATTTACTAATTTATAATTCGTAATTTAAATCATAACCAAGGCTGCTAATGATAAATTACTCAATGTTAGTTTTGAAGAACTTTGCGTTTTTATTATATGTATTTATAAAATTAGTTAAGATTCTAGACAACTATAACTCAATAGAATTCCATATTTAATAATATTTATTACAAATGTTTTCGAATATTAGCTTTAATGAATTTTCTACCAAAAATGTATGATATGTAATAAGGTTCTATTTATAATGACAATAAAAGTTTTAGTACAATTACTTGTAGGTTTATTTCTTCTTTTATACATAATTACAGCTTTTAAATAAAATATTCAACAAATTGTCTACAGGAATTCAACGATATAGATGATCGGCGTGAATATTTGATGCTATTTCACTTTCCCATTTGTCACCGTTGAGAAGAAGTTTTTCTTTGTTGTACAATAACTCTTCGTGGGTTTCCGTTGAGAATTCAAAGTTCGGACCTTCGACAATAGCGTCTACTGGACATGCCTCCTGTAAATGTAATCGATTAAGATTAAATTAGATTATGTATTTTTAGTTATCGACCATTACCTGGCAAAATCCACAATAGATACATTTGGTCATATCAATATCATATCTGGTTGTGCGACGAGATCCATCGGCTCTTTCTTCAGCTTCGATGGTAATAGCCTGCATGTTTTATTGTTATTTGTAAAAGATGGTGATGTGGAATACCCGTTTAATATGAAATTTTATTACCTGAGCCGGGCAAATTGCTTCACATAATTTGCAAGCGATACATCTTTCTTCACCACTGGGGTAACGACGGAGAGCATGTTCTCCACGGAAACGGGGACTGAGCGGCCCCTTTTCAAATGGATAGTTTATGGTAGCTGGTTCCTAAAAATAATTGTTTTTAGTATACACAAGCGGCTTGTACTACGCTGAATATAAATAAAATATTCAATGTACCTTGAAGACATGGGCAATAACCACGGCAGCTCCCCTGAAGAGCTCTGTCCAGAAGATGGTCCTGGCCGCTCTCTCGGTGATGTCTCCCCAGGTCTGTCCGTCCTCCTGGTTGTTGATGTACTTGTATCCTGACTGAGGACTGACTTGATCCTGGCCCTGGTTCTGCGCCTGACCCTGAACACTGCCACTGGCCGACCTCACGCTGTTCCTGGCCACTGCAACATTTAGCATTATAATGATTACTATCCAGGTTATGTTGTTATTGCATAACGGTAGCCAGGCGGAGAGATTCTGAGGCTCCTGGTTGTAATCCTGCCGGCGATGGTTTAGTGATTAGTCTGACTTACAGCGAGCTCCTGCAGAATAGAACCTGGCTGCAGACAGCGCTAAGGACATCTTGACACAGGTGACAGTTCACTACTCGGCACCTTGCGCAGTTTATCCTCATTTATACATTACATTTTTTAATTTTACAAAAATCACTATCCAAATAAAATGGAACTTAATTACATTATATTAATTGAACAAGTATTTTTTTTATCAATGAATAGATTTATGAAGCAAAAAATAAATAAAATGAAATATTTCATCTAGCAACATTAAATGTGTGTACTGTCAAAAAATGACAATCTCAACGTCAGACGGGTTGTAGCTTAAAATATTCAAGATGATAGAAACTTGCCCCAAAAAGTGTATGGTTTTAGCTACAGTAGGATTAGCTGTGTATGTATTATTCAAAAATCTACATTATATTTCCGATTTATAATGAAATTCTCTAATCGAATTTAGAAACACTTTCTAGTATATTGGAATATCAATATATTTTATAATTTTCTGTGTTGAAATTCTTTATTTGTTTTAAGGCTTACAATTTTGGTCCTGATTTTGGAATCTCATTTTGCTTCCGAAAGTTTATCACCGTCGAGTGCTTCGAATAGAAATAAAGAATATCCAACAGAGAATAACTCCACCTGTTGGTTACATCAAGATTATGAAGTAATCACAGAATGTCACCCTTGCACCGAATTTGAAATTAAAAGTAAAAGTATCGGAGTGTGTATTCATACACATTTCAAAGAAATTCTCAAATGTAAAAATGGAGAGATAGTCACTAGAAGGTTTGTGAGATATATAATTTTATAATGGATCTTAATTAATTATAAAAATATTTTTAGCTGTGATCGAGTAGCTCATTTAGAATCAGTAGCGTTTTGGAAATTTGTGGCCTGGACGTTTGTCATAGCCGTTGTTTCAGGGGGACTTGTAATGCTTCGAATGAGAACACTCAACCGTAAAGCAATGCGAAGAGTTCGAAATCAACTCACAAATGGGATTTCATAACATTATTTGTTCTCTATCGATCTTAGACTGTAAAAATAATTTATTATAGTTTAAGTGAATATTTTTTTACTGTTCAATTATGTGATCATTTATTTGTGTAAAT
Source organism: Agraylea sexmaculata (assembly GCA_022606485.1). Lineage (NCBI taxonomy): Eukaryota > Metazoa > Arthropoda > Insecta > Trichoptera > Hydroptilidae > Agraylea > Agraylea sexmaculata. Next base: position 15,356 of record JAGTTH010002027.1, read on the forward strand.
ATTTTTTGATTAATATAAAACATAAGAACATGCAATCTATTAATAATTTATTTCTTGTATGAATTAAATAAATCCATAAATTTATTTACATATATGTTTCAAATGATTAGTATATAAATCTTTTTAAATAAGTATGTAATTTCTGAATAAATAAAAATCATTTTCTTATACAATATATTTTTATTGTCAACTCGTTAGTAAATATTTTATTAGTTCTGAAACAACTTTAACATTGATACTATTGCCCAAAAGTCTATATGATTGTTTACGAGTGATGTCTTTGGGAAAAGAAGTACTGGAAGGAAAAGACATCAATTTTAAAACTTCAGCTGGAGTAAAGAATCTTAAATTTAATTCACGAATTTTTATTTCAGATCCAGTTTTTTTAAATTCATCGAAAGCATATTGCACTTGTTCTTTAGAGGCTTTTGTAAATAATGATCCGGTTCCCTCTAAAAAGTGAGTGTATGCTTTTGTAAAACAGCACGAGCTTTGTGAATCTTGATAGCAAATGTCAATAACGAATGCTCGCTTTAAAAACTTTTCAGGCAAATGATAAGTCTCTTCGTTTAATATATTTCCATCAATAATACTGCTCATTTCGATACATTTAGTTTGCTCACCGCACGGGTTTTCAGTGCACTGTAAGAAAAAAAAAATTTAATACCAAACCTAATGTAAAAAATATTTCATAAATATTCAAAATAAAATACAATCTTGTTATCTCCAATGTTTCCTCCGAGAAAAGGTTTCCTTCTAGCTAAACAATAATATCGAAGGCGGCTATTTGGTATTCCAAACTGTGTGGGCGTTAATAAATATTCTTGATAATAGAAACCACTTTCTTTGAGTGTTTCGATAAAGACATCTCTCGTTTCTGATACTTCAAATCCCTTCACATTTTCCAACAGAACATAATTAATGGTCGTCAAATTCTTCAAAATAGAGAGCAAACACAGAAAAGAATCTGTTCGTGGATCAGCCTGATCTTTTTGCAGACCATTTCTAGTGAACGGTTGGCAAGGAGGAGACATTAAAATGACATCTGGACACATTGAATTTAGAAACTCTTCCGTCAAGGATTGAATATTTCTATTCAACAAAACTGTATTTGGAAAATTATGAGAGTAAACTTTATTCGCCACTGTATTTATATCAACTGCAGCGACTATTTGACCTGGTATTCTCGATTCTGAAATAGAAAGTTTAATGAAATATATAATTGTAGTATTCAATGAAATTTAACAAACCATTCCATGCACAATGCATCCCACCGATCCCACTATATAATTCTAATATATTGTACATTTTGTTTTACATATAAGTTTTCTATGTCAAACTAAAGAAATGACAACAAACAAACGTCACCTCCACATGTACTTAATGTTACCAGTCCACTTTTAACATTATTTATTACTAATCGAATATTTAATTGTTAAAGTTGAAAAACATCAATAATATTTCAAAATATAAAAAAATAAATTATTTAATATTCGTAAAATATATTTAAATGTAAATAAAATACTTCTGGCAATATTTTCAACTGTCAAAATAGTTTATTTTACTTGTATTGAAATGTCTTGCCGAAAACGAAGTCGTAAGTCTTGTATTGCACAGTATTATTATAATAAGTCTTATTCTTTAACCATATGTTATATTAATTTTAGTGCGATTGTCCACTGAAAAATTACTTATTGAACAAATGAAAGATAAATCTCCCCTTTGGTTTGACATGGACCACTCAGACTGGAAAGATATAGCTGCAAGCCTTAATTTATCTGGTATAAAATATCTTCAAATATATTCTCTATTGCCTAATTTCAATATAAACAAATACTTACAGTTAAATCCGTACAAAAGAAATGGCAAATGTTATGTGATGACTTCAAAAAAGAAGTGCTAGTTTGTGACGCTATGCTGAAAATCAATTCAGATCATGAAATCTTCAAATCCGAATGGCCTTATTTTGAAGATATGACTTTTTTGAAAACCGGACTGAATACTTCATTGTGTCCTGATATAAAAATTCTTTTACCTAAAATTGAAACGACAACACCAAACGATAATACTCAATTTTTCAAGTTGTGTGATGTTCAGAAAAACGATGATGACAATGGAGAAAAAACAACCGATTGGATAACTGAAAACATTTCAGATTTAGACCCTTCGATAAGACAAAAATTGAACTCGTTTGATGTAGAAATATTGAGAATTGAAAATGAAAAGAAACAAATTTTAAATCAGCTTAACAATGATGAAGACATTTTATTTTTTCAAAGCTTACTACCGTTTATGAAAAAATTAGATACAAAACATAAACTAATTCTAAGAAATAAAATTCAACAATTTGTTTTTGACTTTGTTTACGAAGATAAATGATTCTTATATTCATTATATTCACTGTGATATTAAGTTATTGTATAATTATTTATGTATTAAATTTATTAATATCTAAGTCTAACTTTATTTTTAGGATATGCATTTATAGAGAGGAAATAAAGTTGCAGTTCCTATTTTACTCTGTATATTATTAGTTTTATTTTTTTAATTTAGAGCAAATGTCAAACTTTAGACAAGCATAGAGCCTATAATATTATTTATTATACGCCCTGTGCTATTTTTTTTTAAATTTTTAGAATACACAACTTTTTGTTAGGCTATAGAATTTACCTGTCGGTGATTTTAACTATTACTAGTTACACAGGTCACCGACTTAATAATTAGTATTTACCTTGGAATACAGGTAATCAGAGTAAACTTGGATGAAGGCGATCGCTCAGGATTTTATTAATATTATTCTCAATCTCCCAGTCGTAATAACCGATCAAATCAATTTTTTTACTCAAGCAGGATTTGAACTCGTGACCACAGTATTTGTGCCTTATCTCTTAAATGGTTACAATATCACCAATCAAAGCCATTCATGATATGTTAATGTGCCTTAAGTTTGACATTGGCTCTACAAATACATACATATAAGAAAACAGATTTCATTTTATTGAATTGAGAATATAAGTTGAAAATAATAATAATAGAACAGATCACTTCTTAAGTCCTCATTATAATATAAAATTGTATTCACAAACTATTAGATATTTATTATTATTTTATGCGTGTTGGAGGAACGCAGTAGGAGAATAAAATTGCCTAAGCTACTTCTCAAACTTTGCGAAATAAAAAATAATATTTTTATTGTAAAAAACACACTTTCTCATCACGCAATAATGACACTAGTTATTGAAACAACTATTTTGACCTTCAATGTTTTGTCGGCACGATATCATATTATTGTGAGATTATTCATCGACATTAATGGTAATAAAATTTAAATACAAGTTTATTATGCACACTAGTTTCTTATTTTATACAATGTTTTTGGCAACGGATAAAAATTCAGCATCGATTCAAAATCTTCTTATATTTAGAATAACCGGTTGGTTTTCACATAAAATATTTTGGGCGTGATTATATTTTGAATACAGTAAGCAGTCAGCCTTGTGAGCAGTTTGTTGTTTGTAGCGGTGCTAGATAAATATCTATTTAATCTACGATTATTGGGGAGTTCGCAAGTAGGTATACAATAATTTCCAATCAATTAACACATATTGACACACACCTGTGGTATTATTTTTTTAAACCTTTCATAACGAGTGATTCGCATAGCGAGCGAAAAGAAAATTAAAAAATACTTAAATTTCACAAATATGGCAACAATGTGGATGATTTCGCATAATTAATGATACAGAAAGGGGTTTAATCGATACCCCCGATATATTAGCAGTAAAATAATTATAAAATAAATAACAGTAGAAATTATGAATACGTTTATTAAAAAATAATGTCGGGTTTTTCCATGCTTGATAAATTTGTATTAGCCTAAACAATTTTTCTTGTGATAATGTTGCCACATCATTTAATCCTTTCAACTTGTATTGTTACATTAAAATGAAGCCTAATTTGAATAAATCATACAAAAAACTTCCTGACAGGTAAAATAGGATAGTAAAACCAAATCTAGTACACTACTCTTAGTGCTTACTTCGTAGCTAGTCTCTACAAATTGCTAATGACAAGTGTTGTATAATGACGTAATTTACTAAGCTAATTAATATTTACTAAGCATGGAAAAACATGGCCAAAGATTTTTAGCGGAATAAAGATTCTGGAACGATTGCGGACCAGGAATGTTTATGTTTCCGAGCAAAAACTTTTTTCTTCATTGATTAATGTAATTAATTCACACTTTTATATATTTCAAGCACCATACAATGTTGGGATTTTGGGAGATCGTCGCATTATTTATCACCATACTGATTTTTACCCTAATACATGATAAATGGAAACAAACCTACTTTAGTAGACATGGTATTAAAAGTCTAAAAGCCAATATCCCATTTATGGGAAATATGTACAGGCTTTTCAAAAAGGAGACTAGTTTAGCGGATCTTATAGAACTCACATACAATGCATTTCCAGATGAAAGGTGGGTGATGATTAAACGGAAAATTGAATAGGGAAATAAACAATACATAAATGTTTCAGATATGTCGGCTTTTATGCTCTTTTCCATAAAGCAATAATGATTAAAGACGTTGAACTACTGAAAATGATAACTGTGAAAGAATTCGACCATTTTGTAAATCACAGGCTTTTTATACCCGAAGATGCCGATCCTCTATTTGGCGGCCATTTGTTTGCCTTGCAAGGTGATTAATAATTAATATTTTGATTATACAGTTTTATATTAGTGGGTATATTTAGATCAAAAGTGGAAGGATATGAGAACTACACTGAGTCCTGCTTTTACCGGCTCTAAAATGAGGTTGATGTTCTCGTTGATCAATAAATATACGGAAATTTCTACCAAATATTATGTGGATAAAGTCAGTGATGGCGGAAATAAAGGTATTTTCATTGTCATACATATAGAAAACAATATTTTTAATATAATTTTTATTTTTAGAGCCTTTTGAATTGGAATTGAAACAAGCTTATGGGACTTACACTACAGATGTGATAGCTTCATGTGCTTTTGGGATTGAAATCAATTCCCTTGAAGATCCTGAAAATCCATTCCTCTTAATAGCTAGAAAGATGTCAAAGTTCAATCTTAAACGATTTTTCTCCTTCATGTGCTACGCAATCATCCCACGAATAATGAAGGTGGTGAATTATAAAACTTGTTGTTATTTATTTATTAATTAACAGGCTTTAAATATCAAAATTTCAAGTGAAAAAGATTTGCAATTTTTCCGCGATCTTGTACAAGGGACAATGAGGAATAGAGAAGAAAAGGGAATAGTCAGACCTGATATGATTAATTTATTAATGGAAGCCAAAAAAGGATCGTTAAAATATGAAACTAGTGCCTCTCTTGATGATGCCGGATTTGCAACTGTAGAAGAGTCGAAAATTGGACAAGAAACTATTAAAAGAGGTATTGTACCTTATGTATTTTAATAAAACACATGCTTTGTTATTTATTATTTTAGTATGGACCGACGATGATCTCACTGCTCAAGTTTTTCTATTTCTGGTGGCTGGTTATGATACTACATCTACTTTGCTCAGCTTTTTATCACATGAATTAGCTGTAAATCCAGATATTCAGAAGAAACTACAAGAAGAAGTTGATCAAATCCGTAGTCAATTAGATGGAGATTTGACTTATAGTTATTTACAAAAAATGAAATACATGGACATGGTCGTATCTGGTAATTTATTTATATATTATAACAACTTGTTAATTAATTGCCTGTCGGTGATCTTAACTATTACTAGTTACACAACTTAAAATACAGGAAATCAGAATAAACCTGGATCAAGACGATCGAGAGGGATTTTATTAATAATAATCCCAACCTCCAAGTCGTAAATAACCGTTAAATTATTTTGTTTACTTGAGCAGGATTTGAATCCATGACAACTTTATATATATTTTTATATTAAAAAAATATTTTAATTATAGAAACATTGAGATATTGGCCTCCAGCTGCTTTTACGGATAGAACATGTAATAAAACCTATGAATTGCCTCCACCAAACGATTCTGGAAAACCATATAAGGTAATTGATAGTATTGTAGTATTATATATTTTGCTAATTTAACTTATCGATTTTTAGTTGAAAAAAAATGACACTGTTTGGATAGCAATCAAAGCGATCCACCACGATCCGAAATATTATGAAAATCCTGATAAATTCGATCCGGAGAGGTTTTCCGATGAAAATAAACACAAAATAAAACCCTACACTTATATACCGTTTGGACTTGGTCCTAGAAACTGTATAGGTATGTAAAAAATTATATAAAAAAAATATATTTACTACAATCATAATTTTTTTAGGGTCTCGTTTTGCTCTCATGGAAACTAAAGCAATACTATTTCATATGATGAGCAATTTTGATTTTGTACCAACAGCCAAAACTAAAATACCAATAATACTGGACAAGGGCAATGTTTCAATGATTGCTGAAGGTGGATTTTGGATTGGCTTAAAATTAAGAAATTAATTGAATATCGAGTGTATTGTATTTTTTTCAATTCGGAATAATAAGATTGCATTATCAACAATATGTTTTTTAAATGAACCCATGACCTGTCTATAAATTTATAATTATTTCTCAAGCCTTCGGTTTAAATAAATGCTCAAACTTTAACGTAGATTAACGCTTAATTTTTATGAAATATATCATGTGTAAAATAGTGGCTATAATTGGGATAGGTCCTGAATATTATAATCGATATCTCAAAAGTAATGTTATATAGTTGGCAATGAGAAATATAAAAAAATATAGGGGGCTAAGTGCAATAACCTGTTTCAATTGACAAAGATGTTATTTTTTTATAAATGTAATAATAAGCGGTAATTATATTGAATTAATTATTATTGTTTCCACCGATAATGCCAGACAACTGGATGTATAAATATCAATATGGCGGACCAAATAGATGAGTCTGAGTGAGACAATTAGTGTTGCCCCTTTCAAACTCATCAGTTAATGATTGAGACCGGTATTTGAACCTCCGCTTCCTAAAATATTTATGAGAATTTACATAATAAAGAAAGCATAACTTATATTATTGTCGCAATACAATACTGTTTGTTTATTTATAAATGAGTATGTATGGAAAATTGAAGGATCGATCAACGTTAAAATATTAACTGGCAACACTGTTTTCCCCCTTCGATTAATATTAGGTAGTTAAATTCACACGTTGCATTAAACTCTTTTTTGCACAATTCTGCACACAATGCCTGTTTTTTTACATAAATAATTTAATTATTAATTTGCGAGTAACTCATGTTTAGAAGGATTGGCTGGTTTTTACATATATCATTAAATTGCGAAAGTATATTTCTCGCAACTTCCATGTCAGTTCTCTGTTTACTGTCACCGCAGATAAACAACTCTTACAAACAATTTTAATTAAACTGTTTTTCAATTTATAATAATCAAACTATATAAATTAAATAGTGCGATTAAAAACTGGTATGTATGTATAATTTTATCATAGATTTCGTAATATTTTTTTAATAAGAGTTTCTTGAGAAATACTCTCATGCATAGATATAAACATTAGATATCGCATTGCATATAAATAGTTCGTGTAATTTTGTTCATCCCGTGTATTGTTGCACTCTTCTCTCCTATTCGATAAAGGTATAAGTGTGTCTCCCTCACTCAACACATTTCTAGTGACTCCTGAGAGTGTTTGTGATAGTACTTTGGCGATTAGAATGCAATAATATTTTAAACATGTTAAAGAAGTAGTGTTTGGTAAAAAGTGAGGCTAGATGTATTTGAGTGTATGTTTGAGTCCATATGACATGTAGTAACAATGCATTTACCCATTTTACTGTGAAATATAACTGAAGATATGAAGAGACATGTTTACAGTATAATATTTGCCAGGTAACTCATGTTTTTGACCACTTGAACTAACCGTTTTGTATCTATACTCACATGTTTATATGCAAACTACAGTGTTTACATCCAAAAAAAAATATTTGATTAATAATTGTAATTTTTTAGACTCGTAAAATGTTTCCATTGTGGGAGATTGTGGCTTTATTGGTCACAATATTTATGGTTATTTTAATTCATAACAAATGGACACAATCCCACTTTAGAAGACATGGTATTAAGAATCTGGAAACTAGTTTACCGTTTGTTGGGAATATGTACAAACTTATCAAAAAGGACATCAGTTTGCCGGAACTTTTAGAAGTCGCATACAACGCATTTCCGAATGAAAAGTAATCCATATCTACTAATTAAAAATATATAAATGTGTACAAAACCATCAAATTTTAGATATGTTGGATTCTACGAGTTTGTAAACAAAGTGGTGATGATTAGGGATGTTGAGTTATTGAAAAAGATAACCGTGAAAGATTTCGACCATTTTGTAAATCACAGAATATTTGTACCCGAAGATATTGATCCTTTACTAGGAGGACACTTGTTTGCCCTGCAAGGTGAGTTTATTATATATTTTTTTAGATACAATTTAACCGTATTGAATATACGTTAGTTAAATCAACATATTGTTTTCATATAAAGAGCTTATATAAAGGCAATAATACTTTAAAAGACGTTAAAAATATGGGAGACAAAGATGAATTTGTCACCAAAGGTTTCGCATGACCGCTGTTTTTACCGCTCGTACTATTTATCTGTCACTTGTCGATCTTTCTAATACAATTACACCGTCTTTCCCGATATTCATCGACAAATAATATCTCACTATGTAAACAATTAACATTATAATTTATTGAGTTTTTGTAAGATAAATCTTGTTGCGCTGAGTGTCGGATTTTTGAGACTACACTATTGCAGGTGGCCACAGCTCCCGTATATGTATAATATGCGCATGAAGTAGTAACAACCACGTTCCAATATATGAAAACAATACGCATGACACTTATTATATAGATATAATTTCATTGGATTCATACATTTTTGATCCGCGACCAACTTCACGTCAATGTAATTTTTCTATTGATTTATCATTTTTTACACTGTTGATTTTATCAATTCAATCTTAATAACTGATTTATTGTGTATTTTTAAAATAGTTGTTTACTTTAGACTCTTTAGAGTATTAAATAATTTAAACAGTACCATTGTTTGATGGAAATATGGACTACAAGTGTGAAATGTAATAAAAAAATTATTTAATATGAAAATCCTGTACTTAGATCAGAAATGGAAGGATATGAGAACTACACTGAGTCCTGCTTTTGCAGGCTCTAAAATGAGGATGATGTTTCGTTGATCAATAAATATGCAAATATTCAAAATGTGTAAAGTCAGTGAAGGCGGGAATAAAGGTACTTTCATTATCATACATATAGAAAACAATTATTATAAATAGTAATTTTATTTTTAGAGCTGGGTGGAATTAAAACAAACATGGTACACTACAGATGTGATAGCTTCATGTGCTTTTGGGATTGAAATCAAGTCCCTTGAAGATCCTGAAAATCCTTTCCTCTTGATAGCGAAAAAGATTTCACAGTTCAATCTTAAACGATTTCTTTTCCTATTGAGCTACGCGATTTTCCCCAAATTTATGAAGGTAATTTTTTTTATTATTGTGTGTATATTGAGTGAATATAACAATTCATTTTAGACATTCAATATAAAAATGATGAGTGAAAAGGATTTGAAATTTTTCCGCGATCTTGTACAAGGGACAATGAGGAATAGAGAAGAAAATGGAATAGTCAGACCTGATATGATTAATTTATTGATGGAAGCCAAAAAAGGGTCGTTAAAATATGAAACTAGTGCCTCTCTTGATGATGCCGGATTTGCAACTGTAGAAGAGTCGAAAATTGGACAAGAAACTATTAAAACAAGTAATTTTTTGGCATACTTCGTCGGGAAGATTGTGTTTTTTGTATACAATATTTAAATTATTTATTTTAGAATGGACCGATGATAATTTGACCTCTCAGGTGTTTCTATTCCTGGTGGCAGGTTTTGATACATCTTCAACTTTGCTCAGTTTCCTATCACATGAATTAGCTGTAAATCCAGATATTCAGAAGAAATTACAAGAAGAAGTTGACCAAATCCATAGTCAACTAGATGGAGATTTGACTTATAGTGATTTACAGAATATGAAATACATGGACATGGTCGTATCTGGTAATATATAAACATCTTTAATCATACTAATTCAATTATGCAAGGTTATACATATATACAGAATTGTACCCCATTGGGAGTATCGAGTTTGAGCCGCCATCTTGGAACTAAGCTGTTTTTTGTGAAGTGTATTGTGCTGTTTAATACTTTTTGTTTTATATTTTTATTAAAAATAAAATACCTTGCGATACCCTACGACCCCTAAATATTTTCAGTTAGTTCAATCCCACCCTGTATTAATATAAATTGAGGGACTGGACGGAATAAGGGCAAATATATCGTTGTCAGTTTATAGATAATCAACAAAAATATTCTATCTTTAATATGAAGAAGTATTGTTTTGGTAATAAGAGGATATCTAACGATTACATCCATTTTTTTACACAGATCTATAGAGAATTTTGGGGGTCATATTACGGAAAAAGGGCGTATATGCGTTCTTATTCCACCCAAGTCCTCAATTATTAATCTAACATAATATCCTTGTTTTAATAGAAGAACGACACAATTCAAAAAGTTAGAAATTCTGAATAAATTCGTGTAATTCATTAATATTATTCTGTTTCCATTTTTTATTGGGGTGAATGCCATACAACTAGTTGTATAAATATCAAAATGGTGGACCAAGTAGACGAGTCTGAGTGAGACAATTAGTGTTGCCTCTGTCAAACTCATCTACATGATCCGCCATCTTGATATTTATACATTCAATTGTATGGTCCGCTAATATATTATATCAGTGGTATCGAAATGATGCATATTTTTAGTGTTATTTGATAACATAAAAAAATATTCATTCAATTATTGTACATAGTATATTTTTATTTGAAAATCAGAGAAAAGAACTCGTGTAACTTTTGGGATATTTTTTAATATATATAATATTTTTGTATAGAAACTTTAAGACATTGGCCTCCAGCTGCTTTTACAGATAGAAAGTGCACTAAATCTTATGAATTTCCACCTCCAAATGATAAGGGAAAACCATACAAAGTAAATAATAAATTGATAAATAATCAAACAGTATTTCTTTAATTATAAATAAATTTTAGTTGAATCCAAATGACAGCGTTTGGATACCAATCAAGGCGATTCATCACGATCCACAATATTATGAAAATCCGGAAAAGTTCGATCCGGAGAGATTTTCTGATGAAAATAAACACAAAATAAAACCATATGCTTACCTACCATTTGGATTGGGACCTAGAAATTGCATAGGTATTTAATTGCACCTGTAAATATGTATAATAAATTATTCATAAATGAATATTTTAGGTTCCCGTTTCGCTCTCATGGAGACAAAGTCGATTTTATTCCACATGATAAGTAATTTCGAATTTGTACGAACAACCAAAACCAAAGTTCCTTTAGTATTGGGAAAAGGCAACGTCAATATGATTACTGAAGGTGGATTTTGGATCGGTCTAAAATCAAGACGTTGATCAAAAACAACATATTTTGATTGATTTATTAATTTTATTGTACATGTTGTTCTAAAAACACTAAAGCACGCCATAGACACGAGTGCTCGTTGTTGCTTCTCGTATCTCCGCCAATGAGAGAATTGTAAACAAACACGAGCACCAATCAGTGTCAAGCACTCGTTCTCTCATTGGCGGAGATACATTTATAAGCACTCATGTATGTGCTGCGCCTTACTGTGTCATTTCTTGAATTACATATATTTTTGTTATAGTATTTAAAATCTCAGTGTTCAAAGTTTATGACGAAGCCAAAATAAAATATATATTCTTTCACACTGCTTTTTCGTAATAAATAAACAATTTTCAACCGCAAAGTGTTTATCCAGGAAGAAAATAAATAAATACAACATGTCTTTAATTGAACTTAAAATATTATAAAGGCAATTATGTAATGCTTTATGTTATAATTTAAAACGGGCCAAATTATTTTTTCTTTTAAAAAATAATTAATTGCATGTTAACGAACTACCCAAATTAAGTGAACAGTGTTGCCATACGATACTAACATCAACAATAATTACCAAAGATTCTCAAACTGTCATAATAAATTATTTTAAAAATATTTGAAGTTCAATTAAAGACAGGTATAGATTTGTGATTGAGTTTAGTAATCTATCAAAATAAAATACATGCAATTTAAAGCAGGTTGATTACAGGTAAAATAATTATTTTTATCAGTATTTCGTGGATCAAAAAAACCTAATCCTGAATTTGATTATTTTTTACAACGCAATTATACAATAATATTATTTTTCTACGTATGAAAACATACAAAAGTTGTCGTCCTTGACATTAAAATAGTGGTCAACTTCTATTCATTCCAACAAGGATGCATTTTATTAATTAATTTTTTTTCACCCACTTAAAATGATGCAATCATTATGAATATTGTGAAATTGTGTGAAACACTGTGCATTAAATAAAAGTTACAGATAATACAATTTAAGCAAACACATTCTTCTATTCATTATATTTTAACTTGTTTTTTTGTGTATATATATTGAGTCAACTACTTACAAAACACTATTTTTTGGAAATATTTTATAAATTATTTGATAGCTACAATTAAGAGTAATTTATTAATATACGTCGCTCTTTTTTAAAACTGGACAATATGAGTTTTTTGAAATGTCCTTGGTACATGAAATTATACACAATTGCTTTTTTACTCACCGTAAATACTGTTTGTTTAACTGTTTTAATATTAATAAAATAATAGTATTGCAAAAAATTATATATCTTGGCAAAATAGTGGTGAAATACACAAGTACAGCTGTTATCAGTTATCACTTTTGATCTTATCTTGAAAAACATACACATTTATTGAATTATATATTTAATTGTGAAAACAAGAACCGTAATTTTTTTTATTACGGTACCTTGAAATTGAAATTGAAATTATAAAATAAAAAAGCAAAGTATTCTCACATTACTGCCATGTTACATATCAGATTTCTGACCACAAGTAAGCTTTAAAAAAAACTATAGTTTATTTAGAAGAAGCCGATAAATTGGTACAATTTTTTTTGATGCTTATTTACTAATCACAAACACTCGCGACCTAGCTTTTGGACTATGTGAATTATGTCTGATTTTAACAATGATTATTTTTTTCATATAAAAAATATATTGATATTCAATTGGTTATTATGAGATCGGGAATGATATTAATAAAATCGTGATCGATCATTTTGTTCCTGGTTTACTCTGATTCCTGTACTGATTAATAAGTCGGTAACCTGTATAACTATTATATTGTAAGACAATTAACATGTTGTTTTGTCTAAAAAACAGAAAATTGTAAAAACCTTCGTATAATACTAATTATATGAAGCGTTTATAACATACTATGCAATAATAAAATTTAAAAAAATATTGATAGTGGTTCTCAAAGTTTGCATATAAAAATAAGCTCGAGATCAGAATTATTAATAATAATATGAAAAATTGCCTTGTTTGCATTATAAGTATTGTCGAATCTATATAAGTATTAGTTGAATCTATAATTATTGTCGGATTTAACTATTCTCAGTTCTACTAAACAAGAGCGAATAGGGTTAAGTTCTCGTGTAGTATATATAAATATATTTTTTTAATAATTTTTTAATTATATGTTTAGAATTTTAGGATGGTGTATTTGTATTGTATTGTATACAATTATGAATGTGTCATCAAAGTATTGTGGACAGTCGAGTTCAGATTGAGGCGAGTGAAACAACTCGCTATTTTTATTCGCAACTGTCAAGGACAAACAATAATTAATTTATCAGGGGTCAGGATTTAATTAAACAGGTATACTATTAATAAAAATGAATTGCATATTTAACTAGCTCTATATTATTCGAGATCAATCATGTGTTAAATGAATTAAAAACAACCGGTTGCTCTTGACATCACAAAGCTGTGGGCGGCACAAATATAAATTAAATACATATGTTATTTTGTATTGAAATAGATTTTGTATGAAACATCAAATAATTCCATACATCCTTGCTTATACAATAAGAATTATTTTCCTATACATTCCCCTCAACCTATTATACACATACACTTTAAGCAATTATATAGACTACTAGGGTAATTTTAATTGAAATTTTCAATTTGTTAATGTTTTTTTATGTTCTGCCTGGTTTTTTAATAGGACGTTTATCTTTGAGTTTTGATTTCATTTTTGCTTTAAAGTGTTTTATCAATCAAAATATTCTTTTGATTTTTAAAAATTGATTATATAATAAATAAATATTTATGCATGATCAAATTATATAAATATCTATAAAAAATGTGAAATTTATTTAATATTTTAAATGGTAAATATTTCTGATTTTTTGCTTTGTTTTAATGGGAAATTTTCTATTTTGAGCTTTTAAACGTAGTTTTATTAAAACTTAAACATAATTTTTTTATTTTTTTTATTATAACTTAAAAATAAAATGTTTAACGGTTTTTTGGAAAAAGCGAAGAATAAAATAATATTAAAAGTAGAACCGTATATATATTTTTTTTCACTGCATCATTATACTGAGGTATTGTAAATGATGCATTCCCTTTTTTATTGTGGAAGGTTCCCCGAATAGGTATATTATAACCACTCAAATTTACTATATATCTTTATACTATTTTCAAAGTTAAAAAGGGCTTACAATATTATTTAAAAACGTATAATAGATTAGGTTGTCTTTTTACGCGAATTCAATCTTGTGGAGCTAGTCATTATTATTATTAAACACATGTATTACGTGTCAGACGGGGTGAAATTCAAATGCAAGAAGATGTTGGTCCACCTGTAGGAAGAATCCGACTCGCGGCAGTGAAGGGTGTTCTGGTTTAACTGTGATGATGATGATGATGATGATGATGATGATGGTGATGATGTTGGAGCTTCAGTTGATGACGAATAAACAAAATAACAGGAGCGGAGTATAAGATGTTAATAACAACGCGAATGACGCGGCTGTCACCAACGGCATCTGTATTGTTGCCAGTGCAAGGAATGCCATGCATTTCATATAATATAGCGACTCTGTATATATTATATGTATAATTATTAAATATCTCTAAAATATTATTTTGAAATTAATTAAATAATATTATCATTAAAATACCCGTTTCGAGATTTTAGATATGTATTAATTATGATTAAATATTTAAATTGAATTATTTATACCCCTGGCAACACCTAGCAACACCTAGCTGTCATAATGGGATTTCGATTGACCATTATTTATAAAATTTTACAGATTACGATTAACTACCTTCTATTGACAGAGACATGAAACGTGTTATAGATAATGGATGAATCTACATTAGTTGCCGGTCAAATAGGACCATTTTACTATTTCGAAAAAGCCCCATTTTATAGTTTAAACAATCATTGAAAATGAACATTTTTTGAAGTTTCATATATTAAGATTAATACTGACAGCAAACATATTTCAAACGAAAGTATACGATATCTCGAAGGTATTCGATACATATTAAGGGCTACTTTCGCATATCTTCAATAATCAACAAATTTAAATGCAGTCTCACTACCAAATATTCTATTCCATTTTGAATATATGGCTCAGTTCCATAAAGACTTAAGAGCACACAGAATTTTAATGCTTGTACCCTGATATATTAAGGACTATTTTTCTGTATATAGCGACTCTGTATACGCTGAGGATATTTGAAAGATTGACCCGTACAGACAGACAGACAGACAGACAGACAGACATATAACATACACACAGTTAGACAATTATATATATTATATGTCTTATTATGCTTTTTGATGATATATTATTAAATATCTCTATAAATAAGTTTAATATTATTATAAAAAATCCACTTTCTATATACATATTAGCAGGCCATAGAATTGGATGTATAAATATCAAGATGGCGGACCCAGCAGATGAGTTTAATTGAGGCAACACTGTAATTAAATGTTTTAACAACAGTAATTCATTCAAACTGATATTTAGCGCGCTTTTAAATACATAATTCTTCCGCCATCTTTATATTTATATATCCAGTTGTATGGCCTGCTAATATATCTGTGGTATCGTATTAACTCGGCTTATTAAGACATATTATTTTTTTAATCCAAAGACTGTAATCAAAGTGATTAACAGTGTTTAAATAATCTATCGACAATTTACACGAACTGACATTTAGTGCGTTTAAATAATTAGTGTTTTCTCACGTAGACTCGTCTACTTGGTCCGGCATATTGATGTTTAAAAATCCAGTTGTATGACCTGTTAATATATCGGTGGTAATTTTAAAATTGTAAACAGTCGTCAAAAATTAATTAAATAATTTTTAATCTGCAGTATTATAAGGTCTTAAAAGCACAAGCAATTTTAATATCTATACTCCAAATAAGGATTATTTTTCTCTACACATAACATACGAATAACATACGCACACCTTAAACAGTTGTATATATATTTTTAGCGCCCAAAAATGATTGGATTGTGGGAAATCGTGGCATTGTTATTCAGTATACTCTTCATACTAATAATATACAACATATGGTCGACCAATCACTTCAGCAGACACGGTATTAAAACTCTGAAAAGCAACATACCGTTTGTAGGAAACATGTTCAAACTTTACACTGGACAAGTCAATTTTGCGGAAATTTTCGAACACTCATACAAAGCATTTCCCGATGAAAAGTTAGTAAATTCAAATTGATCCTTGTGTAACCATTTAATTAATTATATTCTCCTTTTTAGATACGTTGGATTCTATGACTTTTTGAGCAGGTCCGTGATGATCAGAGATGTTGAATTGATAAAAATGATAACTGTAAAGGATTTCGACCATTTTGTCAATCATCGCAAATTTATCACTCAAGACATAGATCCATTTTTTGGCGGTCATCTCTTTGCTTTGCAAGGTTAAGTTAAAATTTGTACTTATGGATAAAATTCAAATAGTCATAATCATAAACTTCGGCCAAGTGGGTGAAAAAATTGTAGACCGTTGCGCAGTAAAATGTATTATTCTATTTGAATTTTCAGATATTAACAGAACAATCTTATAAGATAATAATATTAATAAAATAAATATTCTATTTTTGAAATTTGCATTCAACTTTATAGTTTGTTCCATGAATATAATAATTAATGTATGATGAGTTTAAATAAAATAATACAATAATCAAATACAGAGCTCTAAATACGTCAAAGCACTCCATTACACCCACTTGGACTAGGTCTGGTCATAGTAATATTATCGTTTTCATGTATGTCGCAACACTTGTATGGGAAATGTATGAAAAAACGATAGCATTATGACGCGTCACGTCCGACAAGTATAAATCCGACTTTACTCACATTTTTGTATTTTTCATGAATAAATTATGTGAGTTTGAAATGTAAATATGTAAACAATGTTAAAAAAAATTGATATTTGCATATATTCAATAATGACTTCGCAATTTCTAAAGTATACCACACACGCTACGGTTTACCGCGCTGACTTGTGCAGGCAAACCGTAGCGTGTGTGATCTACACAACGCTTCTTGATGAAGTTGAATCAATAATAAATAAAACTGTAGATCAAAAATGGAGGGATATGAGAAATACACTGAGTCCAGCTTTCACCGGCTCTAAAATGAGGATGATGTTTTCATTGATTAATGAGTATACAGCAACTTCCACTCAATACTATGTGAATAAATGTAAAGAAAATGGAGATAAAGGTATTCGATAAAAACAAGCATATATCATCAATCATTATAATTATTATATATATTTTATTCTAGAAGCTATCGAGTATGACTTTAAAGATGTTTACGGTACTTACGGTGTTGATGTGATTGCTACGTGTGCTTTTGGTATTGAATTAAATTCCCTGGAAGATCCTAAAAATCCATTTTACCTCATGGCAAAAAGAATGTCGCAATTCACACTTGGGCGTTTAATTATCTTCGTTTTGTATTCAATCATTCCCAAAATTATGAAGGTAAGAAGAGATTTGTAGCTTAGTTAAGAAAAAAGTATACTACTTGTATTTAAATGTACAGCTGCTTGGAATAAAAATGATAAGCGAAAAAGAGCTGCAATTTTTCCGGGATCTCGTACAAGGATCTATGAAAAATAGAGAAAAGCACGGAATAGTAAGACACGATATGATAAATCTTTTAATGGAAGCCAAAAAGGGGTCTTTAAAATTTGAAACTAGTGCCTCTCTTGATGATGCTGGATTTGCAACTGTAGAAGAATCGAAGATTGGACGTGAATCTAATAAAAGAGGTAATATACCTTATATATTATAGTAAATCACATAGTTTATTAAATATTATTTTAGTTTGGACCGACGATGATCTCACTGCACAAGCTTTTCTATTCCTGGTGGCTGGTTTTGATACATCATCGACTTTGCTCAGCTTTCTATCCTATGAATTAGCTATCAATCCAGACATTCAGAAGAAACTGCAGGAAGAAGTTGATCAAATCCGTGAGCAATTAGACGGTGATTTGACTTATAATGATTTACAAAAAATGAAATACATGGACATGGTCGTATCTGGTAATATCAACGTCAAATATTTATATATATTTATTTTTAATAACTTTATTATTTTACAGAAACTTTGAGGTATTGGCCTCCAGCTGCTGTTACAGATAGAACATGTAATAAACCTTACGAATTACCTCCACCCAATGACAAAGGAAAACCATATAAAGTATGCCTTCATCATCAATAATAATTCAATAAATAATTTATGACAGTTTGAGAATCTTCGGCTATTATTAATGAATGAGTATGATCGTACGGCAACACTGTACACTTAATTTACATCGTTTGTTGACCCATAATAAATTATGTGGTTGTATTAGCATTATACGAAAGCCTTTAAAATATTTGTTAAAAGATTAATTAAAAACATGTTGTATTTATATTTTATTTTAGCTTTAAATCAATTAGGCCGTTTTAATTCCGATTTTCTAATAAAAAAATATTTATTTATTTATTACGCAAATTACGAACTACGCACTTACTAGTGTTGCCATATGATACTAAAATGATATGTTTACTCATTTATCATAAGCAACGACTGTCATAATATTTTTTTAGTAGAAAAAATTATTTGGCAAGTTTTAAAGTTTTTGTTGTCGTATTTGGATTAACATGAAGCCTTTAAAATATTTGAAGTTCAATTATAAACATGTTTTTTTATTTTATTATAGCTTCGATGTAATCTAGCCGTTTCAATTCCGATTTTCTTAATAAATAATTTATTTATTAAGGGAACTACAAGTTACGCACTTAAGTTACAAGTGTTGCCATACGATACTAACATCATATACTCACGCATTTATAATAATAAGTAAAGATTTATAAAAATAAGTAAAGATTCCCAAACTGTCATATTAATTTTTTAATATAAAAAATAATTTGACTCGTTTTAAATCGTTTTTGATGTCGCGTTGGCATTAAATGAACGCCTTTAAAATATTTGAAGTTCAGTTGAACACATGTATTTTTTATTATTATTTTAGCTTAAAGTTAATGAGGCCGTTTCAATTCCGATCCGCGCAATCCATCACGATCCGCAGTATTACGAAAATCCAGATGTATTCGATCCGGAGAGGTTTTCTGATGAAAACAAACACAAAATTAATCCCTACGCGTATCTACCGTTTGGACTTGGTCCTAGAAATTGCATAGGTATGTATATATTTTACTGGTTTTCCAGTGTTGCAAGTGTGTGATGTAATAAAATTGCTGGGAAAACTTGTACAATCTCTTGCGCGATAATTATAACAAATGTGTCACTTTTACTTACAGGTTCTCGATTTGCTCTCATGGAAACCAAAGCTATTCTATTTCACATGTTGTCCAACTTTGATTTTGTACCAACGGCCAAAACAGAAATACCGTTGGTGTTGGAAAAAGGATCCGTTCGTATGATTGCAAATAGTGGCTTTTGGATAGGATTAAAATTGAGAAAATAATCTATATTCAAACAAACTACATTAGAATTTCGATATTCGTCATTAAGCCATTCCAAATCATTGGACTTATAATAATTTTTATAATAAGCAATAAACAAAAAAATATTATTCATAATATGTAATAATAAATTGACTTAATCGCTGTGATCGTCGATTTTGAATAAATAAAACAATATTTAAAGATTGTTTTTTTATTATATTTATAAACAAATAATGCCGAATTTTATGCAAAACAGAACCTTTCAGTTCAATAGCTTTTTACCATTGATATTGTGTATTGTAAATGTCGTTTTACGACGATTCACAATTACGCGGATGTTTTCAATAAATATAATATTAAAATTGATGTTTTCAATGAATATCCTTTCAAAATAGCATTTATTCTGTTAGAAAATGCTACAGAAAATCCACGATATATTCAGTAAAATGCATACATGATATCTGTAACTCTTACTTGATTAAATCTCTTAATTACTCGGTTTTGACAGCTGGAATAATTGAATTTGATAGTAACAGCTGTCAGACTGACAATGACAGTTGTAATTGGCCATTTTGACAGGTGATTTTATCAAATAAGTGTGACAGCTATAATTTATGCATTTTACTGATTATGACTGTAAGATAATAATTCCAAAAAGGACGTTTAGCTGTAAATATTTCTATTCTACTTGGCCTTTCTTTTTAATGTTTTTGCACAATGCAGGCGGGTCGAATTCCAAACTAAGGTAGTATATAAAATAAAATATTTCCTGTTTAGTTTCCTCTGTTCTGCATTCAGTCGCGATGTGATAAAAATTAATTTCACGAGCTGTGTGATAAGAAATGCAGAGATAATAATATATTATTTGAATGAACATTTTTTTAATTTTACTAAGTTGTATTATTTGAATATGGAATTGATAAAAAATGTCGCATCTGTTTGGTTCGATTTGAATTTTCGAAAATAGAATCAAACATGGCGGCCGAGTGATATTCGTCGCGTCAGCTGTCAGTGTGTTGTGTTCATTCACACGTACCACATTATTGTCTAGTTCAATTGAATTAACCTCCGTGTCAAACAAACTACTGTTTTCTGTCTGCCCATCGAACATGGCCGGCTCTGAAGAATTATCTTCTATTGAGGACATCATCAGCAAGTTAAATGTGAACGACGCAGCTCACATTAAAAAGATTTTATATGGCAGACAAGACGAGTGAGTAGAAACAACGCTTACTTTCACTTAATTTATGTTTTGATTCAAACGTAACATTAACACACAATGTTATCGCACGATTATTATCATTCTAAAAACACAAATGTGTAAAAATAGTGTTTTTTTGACGTGACCTTGTTCGACAAATGAGGCGCTTAGTTCATTAAATAACTATTTTAATTTTGATGCGATATTAAAGTACGAGTCGCATTAGAACGTCGTGAATGTATAAATATCATGATGGCGGACCAAGTTAATGGGTTAAATTGATTAAATATTTTAGTGGCTTGTATACAAATTTAAAACGACCCAATTCATTGTTGAAAATATTATGTAGAATGTGGTAGAGTATCGCAAAATAAGTGATAAAAAATATGAAAATAAAGTATTTAACAGGCCAATGCACAATACATACACCACTTTGTACTTCACAGAAACAGCTGATTCAAAGGTGATGGCTCAAACTCAATTAATCTACATATATCAATTGTTTTTGCGAAACCCTACCGTCTACTTTATATGAAAAATTTATATTGATTGTTTGATAAGATAAAACGACAACACTGTTTATCAATATATCTCGTTGTGAGAGTGTTAGAGCCACGTTCGGCCGAAATGTTTACAGTAATAGCCGAATTCAGACTTTACGAGGCATTATTAAATTTGTCCCCTTAATAGAGATGTCAATAAATTTATCCTTCCCTTAAAATATTTTAATTACAATGATATTTATTAAAATTATCACAATAAAATGCTGTTTAAAACTTTCGAACAATATAAAGTTCATTTTTTAATGCGTTTCTTTGAAATTTTGAATAAAAAAATCAAGAAATAATTAATTGTACGTAAAGTCAGTCTTCATAAAGTATGTACATATTTGTCCCACCTTATATTTACATCGCTTGCACTCTATGCTGAAACGGGACGGATTCATATAAGAAAATTTGTGAATGTCTGAGAATATGTATAGATTTGATTCAGATTACAACCACAATCGGGCGATAGCGTGACGCCATCTAATCTAATCTGAGCCATGTTTAAAATAATAATATTATCGTCTTCGGGACAATTGTATGAACTCTGATCCATCAATTGAATTCTAGGCAATTTAAATTTCCTGTACGTCTACATGTCCTCTGTGATGATATTCAATTTTCTAATATAATATGTTTGTTGTTGTTTTTTTTTTAGTAATATTCTGGAACTCAAACCAGAGACGAAGCAATTCTCCCAAGATGAAGATGTGGACATTCAGGCTTTCAAATTCCCAGCATCTTCGGAAACCCTTCGTCCGTCAAGGATAGTGAAGATCGCAGCAATTCAGAACAGTATTGTAAAACCAACAAACTCCAATCTTCACGAGCAGAGAGAAGCCATTATGGCAAAAGTAGGACGACTTCTGGATATTGCTGGTTCTGAGGGTGTCAATGTTGTATGTCTCCAGGAAGCATGGCGTGAGTTTAACATAGAAATAAATTATAAAGTTGTTTATTAAATCTGATTTATGATTTTTAATATTTAGCCATGCCGTTTGCCTTTTGTACCAGAGAAAAAGAACCCTGGTGTGAATTTGCTGAACCTGTCGATGGTCCGTCTACTAAGTTTTTGGGAGAGGTATTAAATTTTATATTATTATTTAAGTATTGTAAAGTCATCCCCCAAAATCCTTATTCTGATTGTATATTGATGCGATGTTAAGGCTTGAGTCACACTAGAGCCTCACGTATCGACGCATTCTATCGGCATCATCGATGTAGAGTGCCAAAAAAATTGGATGCAATGAACTTTTATCTATAGAAGCGCCATGCAATATTACGTCGTACATTCGAATATGACCGGTCACTAATACATGTACATCCAATAGAATTTAAAAAAGTGAGATGACGAGGCGGTAGAAGCAGCGCCCCAAGCGGCTGACACACTAAACCTTCGGTGTAAAAAGTATATGAGTCAAAACACAATCAATGTGATTAACACTGTTTAAACAACAGTAATGAAGAGCGATTTACACCTGCATAGAATGCAGATGAACTAACGTTTAGCCACATGTCTCACTCAGACTCATCTATTTGATCCGCCATCTTGATATTTATACATCCATTTATCTGCCTTTTTCTTGTCTTACTTTTGGACATTGGAACTGAAGAAAAACGATATGATATCTATAACGGCCGAATTCAATGCCGGTGTACACCAATTCTACCAAGCTCTATTCGTATACGCTCCAATACTATTCAGCTCTAGTACGACTCATTAACACACTTTTAAACTATAATATTGAATACGGCTGTAAGGCGCACGAAACATTCAGAGTCCAATTGACGTGTATTTTAAACACATCTAGAATCCCTCCAATCACAGCAAGCAAACAAACACAAGCGCCAATCAGTGTGAAGCGCTCGTTCTCTCATTGGCTAGAATACGAGATGCAGATTCACATGGAACTTTTTTGAACAACTCAAGATTTTTTTTATTTGGTGTGGGTTTTGTTTTTAACATTTAATAAAAAAAACAAACGTTCTATGGTCGATAAGCTATTGACATATAAATTCAAAATAACTTACTAATATGTGACCTCTACAATATGAAAATAAAATACAGTTAAAAATCTTTTGATGTCTATTAAAAAATATTCTGATTTGACAATAATTACTCTATATTTCAGTATGCCAAGAAATACGACATGATAATAATCTCTCCTATTCTGGAAAGAGACGAAATTCACGGAGATACTGTATGGAATACGGCGGTGATAATCGACCATAAAGGAAGACCAGCTGGGAAACATCGAAAGAATCATATCCCAAGAGTGGGTGACTTCAATGAATCCACTTATTACATGGAAGGTGACACCGGACATCCTGTATTTAACACCAAGTATGGCAAAATCGCCATCAACATTTGCTACGGAAGACACCATCCTCAAAACTGGATGATGTTTGGAATCAACGGTGCTGAGATTGTATTCAATCCATCAGCTACGGTGAGATTTATATATATATACTAGGGTAATTTTAATTGAAATTTTCAGATAGGACTAATTTACTATTTCGATAAAGTCCCATTTAATAGTTTAAACAATCATTGAAAATGAACATTTTTTGACGTTTCATATATTAGGAACAATACTGACAGCAAACATATTTCAAACGAAAGTATACGATATCTCGAAGGTATTCGATACATATTAGGGACTATTTTCGCATATCTTCAATAATCAACAAATTTAAATGCAGTCTCACTACCAAATATTCTATTCTATTTTGAATATATGGCTCAGTTCCATAAAGACTTAAGAGCACACTGAATTTTAATGCTTGTACCCTGATATATTAAGGACTATTTTTCTGTATATAGCGACTCTGTATACGCTGAGGATGGTTGAAAGATTGATCCGTACAGACAGACAGACATACATACATATAACATACACACAGCTAGACAATTATATATATATATATATATATATATATAAACAACTTATCTACATAAAAAAGTTCGCAGATTCCTACATTATTAAAACAATTGCTCGTGATGTTGTATCCTGCCAAGTATGTGAGCCCTGACCTTAGCTAGTCTGTGCCCCAACTATTCTTTTTTTCTCCACGACTATGTAGAATTTAATCTATTTTATTGTGTATTATTGGGCTTAATTACTGCAGTGGTTACACACACCTGCAATTGGCAGTGACTAGTACTAGTTATAGTACGAACCAAATCACTTCAAATTACTACATATAAAAGGCCATAGTGTATGTATTCGTTTTACTGTGTGTCTGTATTGTGAGCTCTATTATTGGGCGTTAAAGTACGAACCAAATCACTTTGAATTACTACATATAAAAAGCCATAGTTCATGTATACGTTTTACTGTGTTTCTGTATTGTAAGCTCTCTTATTGGGCGTTGAAGTACGAACCAAATCACTTTGAATCGCTACATATAAAAGGCCATAGTGTATGTATACGTTTTACTGTGTGTCTGTATTGTGTATACATACACTATGATCTTTTATATGTATTAATTTAAAGTGATTCGTATTATGAAATGCCCTTTGTAACTAGTCCATTGGTATACTACTCAATTTAATCATTATTAGTTTTTAACATATCATGGTTCGTGTAGCCACATTTGGACTATTAAGCGAACCATAGACAATACAGTTTTGCTGTTGGTCATATAACTGGATGTTTGAATATCAAAATAGTGGACCAAGCAGATGAGTTTGACAATACTAATTATCTCAGTCACACTCGTCTACTTATATTTGTATATCCAATTGTATGGCCTACTAATATATTGATGGGATTAAACTCGCGCAAAAATGAAATTCGTTTTTTGTATGAATCACCTGTTTTTGTGTTAAATTTGCGCATGCAGCGAAACCGTAGCGTCTGTGGCCCGCATTAGATGAGGTATTCATATATGCCGCGCTTTATTATTCCTTAAATTTTTTTTTTAAAGGTTGGTGCTTTAAGTGAGCCTTTATGGGGTATTGAAGCCCGCAATGCAGCTATAGCAAACAGTTATTTCACATGTGCTATAAACAGAGTTGGAACTGAAGTATTTCCAAATGCATTCACTTCTGGAGACGGGAAACCAGCTCATAAGGACTTCGGTCACTTCTACGGCTCCAGTTATATTTCTGCTCCTGATGGCTCCAGGACTTTGGTACATACATATATAAACCAAAATAAAAATACACCAAAATTAACAAACTCTTTATTTCAGGGCTTATCTCGCATCAAAGACGGCCTTTTAATGGCTGAACTGGATTTGAATCTATGTCGCCAAGTGAAGGATAAATGGGGCTTTAGAATGACTCAAAGGATCGATTTGTATGCCAAAAGTTTATCTGAAGCAGCCAAAGCTCATTACAAGCCGCAAATCGTCAATATTTAATCATTTCTCGGTACAATTCCAACCCAAATTCCATTCTTTGGGAAAATACTAAATAGTTTAGCCTTTTCTGTGGATGGATTTTTTGTCTTATCGCAAACGACTATTTTATACTTTGACAACAGGTAAAATAGTGCTGCTTTTACTTCCATGAGTGCGAATCGGTTGCCTGGGAGTAAAATATTTATTATAATAAATGTTTTTAATTTTATTTTATTATTATTCATACCTATGCATTGCCTTGGGCCTGTTCCAAATGGCATATATGCCGCCATATTCATTAAATGCTTGTTTTCATCTGAAAATCTCTCAGGATCAAACACGTTCGGATTGGGAAAGTATCTCGGGTCTCTGTGCAGATTATAAATTGGTATGAATATCACATCACCCATTTTAATCTGTGAAAAAAATCAACTCGAACGATGGTTCTTAACATTTATTTAAATATAAAACTCACTCTATATGTGTTTGTAGAGTCTCCATTGATTGGCAAATCGTAGTCTTTAACGCAAATTCTGTCCACACCGGGAATCGGCCACAACCTTAGACATTCTATGAATGCACAAAAAATTAAAACAATTGTTATATAATAATTGATTATAATAGTTTAAGAATCTTCTATTATTATTATAGAAGATTCTTAGACTATTATTAATGAGTACGTTGACCTGTAATAAATTGTTTTATAATTAATTACCCGTTAATTTTTTTTGTGGTCGTGTTTGCATTACATGAGAGCCTTTAAAATATTTAAAGTTCAATTAAATACAAGTTGCATATTATATGTTTTTCAAATAACATTCAGCCTGTTTTAATTAAAATTCAACAATTTTCATATTGAATCTAAATGATTCTGTTTTTACTCTGGAGTGCAAAATATTCTGTGCTCAATGGAATTTTATTTTTTACTTGTCGCTTAATATTAATTATTACAGTTACAAAGTTCACCGATAGAGCGGCTCTGTCTGACTTAATAATAGCATCTGTATTTACTTTACAATCCAGAAAATCAGAGTAAACCTGTATGGAAACGATCGATCGAAATCTCAAATAGGTTTGAATTTATAACTAATGTTAACCCGGATTGGAAAATGACTCAATTTTATATGAAAAAGGTTACCCGATACAAATTGTTCCATATAAGTCATCTTCATCAAAGTATCATAAGTCAAATTGCAATTTCTAGTCAATGATTCATCAATTTCCTTTCTCAATGTTTCCTGCACATTCAGATTAACTGCCAATTCATAGCTGGCGAAGCTTAACAATGTGGATACAGTTTCATATCCCGCCACGAAGAAGATGAAGGCCTGTGATGCTAATTCATCATCTGTCCACACTAAAACACATTTAATTTTAATAATTATAATATTGTATTAAGTGAATATTGAGTAGGTACCCCTATTAGATCGCTTCAGTTGATATTGGGGGGATTCCTCATCTTGAAGAGATCCTTTTTTCGCCTCAATTAACAACTGGATCATATCAGGTCTTTGAATATTCTGTTCCTCTCTTAAATGCATTGTTTGATCCACAATGTTTTTGAAAAACTTGGCGACGTGATTTTGCATCAGTCCTATTTTGAGAAACTGAATAAATACATTAAAGCAACAGGTATTAAAAGACAGGTTTTTCCTCTTCGAATTCACATTATTTTACACTCAAAAATAGAATTGGATATGTATATTTTTTTAATTTGAAGTGTAAAATAGTCATTCAATGGAATTTATAAAACAATTAATTTGATGTGAAAAATCCCCGTACATATTAAAGTAAAACTAAGCACTTAAATACCTAGTTTTAGGGTAACAGTTATTTTTTTATATATATAATAAAGTGGAAAACTCCCAGTATGTATGACAAAAAAATGTACAAAATTTATCCTAATTTTATTAATAATTTATTATTTCGTAAATTGTATTTTGGAGGAAGTTTACCAGTCAAAATGATTATTAATAAAAATTTAATAATAATAGGTATATTTAATAATAAAAAATCCCTCCACAATACAATTTAGTAATAAATTATTATTGAAATTAAGATAAATTGTGTGAAATATATGCGATTTCTCTGCCATTCATAAGAAAATTAATATAAAGTTAAAGCTTAAAATTATTTGACTTGACGCTTTTTTAACATTTACTGCAAGATTTGAATATTAATTGCTTTTTTATTTAAATTAAAATATATATTAATAATATAGCCAGATAGGTGCTTATTGAGTTTATAATAATTTTAAGTAGTTATTGATGAAAAAAATATTATTAACTCAAATTATTTGAATGCATATTTTATTTATATTACCTTCATCAAGGCAGGAAACATGGCATAGCCTAAAAATTTAACTATAAGCCAAGGCTTGGGATTTCCAAATTCTTTGCCCATTTTATGGAATTCATTGTCAGCATCTTTGAAAGTGTCAATTTTTAAACCGAAAGCATTAGAAGCGATCACATCATTGGAGTATCTTGAAAATAAATCTTTCATGTCGAATTTCACAACTACAATTGAAAATGTGTTTTTTTAAATAAATTTTGATTATCGTATTATAATTAAATTACCCTCATTATGGGATTTCAACACTTTATCATCGATATGCTGCAAAAGTTGTTTGGAGCACTCAATTACAAATTGAAACATGTTCCTCATTTTGGAGCTGGTGAATGCTGGAGTTAGAGTAACTCTCATATCTTTCCATTTTTGACCTGTTCAAAATATTTATTTTATTATTTGGAGACTATGAATATCAATAATTGGTATTATACCTTTTAAGGAAAATAGATTTTGTGTAAAGAATGCGTCAAGATGATCCGAAGCAATGGTTCTGTGATCCATGAAATGATCGAAGTCTTTAATAGTTATTTGTTTAATGAGTTCAGGATCGCGAATCCAGACAATCGGATTCCTGAATTCAAATACTCCGAAACATCTGAAAATTAAATACTTTAGGAAATGCATATGTAACGCTGAGAACTTTGTAGTAGATCTTTAAGTTTTGAACATTTTGACGGTAAAAAGGCTATTTGACTTAAGCCGGGACCGTCGCGAGTATACGGGCCGAAGCAACACCACCGTTCTAGCAGGCCATCCAACTGAATAATAAATACCAAAATCGCGGACCATTCAAACGAGTATCGGTTGGAGTCATTTAATTTTTAAATTATTTTATACATATTTTGATCAGGGTTTACATGGAACAGTGGAGATTTTCAAAGAAAGTATAAAATATAAATATACGTAGGTACACGATACAATTCGAGCCATGAATGTAAATATGGCGGACCTAGTAGATGAGTCTGAATGAGGCAAATTTAATTGTTTACATATCATTTATATCAATTCATCTATTCTCAATAGAGGTGTACATCGCTCTTCATTGCTCCTTTATTGTGGTTCGACTCATCTACTTGATCCGCCATCTTCATATTTATATATCCAATTGTATGGGTTGCTAATATATCGGTAGTATTGAGGAACGTCATAATTTAAAAAAAAAATTGATGATAAATAAATGCAAATTCATACAACAAACCAATCATTGGATTCTAATTTAATGTTTTAAAACATATTTGACCTTGAATATTAGTGAAAAAAATGTCCGAATCGGCAAGAACCTGTTCGTCGTGTATGGATAATATTTAAAATACATATAAATGTATAAAAATAAAATTAAATTACATACCTTTCATTCGGAAATTTGTTATAAATTCTGTTCATCATATGTACAACGCTTTCCCCCAGTGAGGAAATATCGAAAAGGTCCCCTAAAAAGGGCACTTTGGGCTTGGAACTTTTAAGTCCCCTTTTTTCAAAGTAATCGTAGGACTTTGTTCCGTATATGTACAGAATTAAAATTAAAAATGAAAAGAACAAAAGTATCTCAGACAAAGTGAACTCCATCCTTTCTCCAATGGAAATATTTAAGCAACTGACAAACTTTATGTCAAGATGAATACAAATTCAAGGTTGCCATCAAGATTAATAAATAAATAATTAAACTAATATCTTCAAATATTATTTATATATAATAAAACACTGTAACTAAATCTATTATATTAGTATTGCCACATATTTATATTTAAAAATTAATAAAAAATCACTCAATCCATATAAACATCCTTGATAAGCAAAATGTTGGAAACCTGTTTTATTATTGTTAAATAGTATTATGCTGCTTTCAGTAGATGTCTCTAAAGATTTTTTACCAATATCTTACTAATTAATATTGAAGGTAAATAAATTGATTGTGTAAAGTGTAGAGGGAAATCTGGAACGAGGAAATTTAAATCAATATATTACTTTGATGAAAGCCTCCTTTGAAGATTATTTTACATTCTCAATCGAGATTCAGAAGAGTTAAGATGGAAAACAGAAACAAAGGTGCGATTGAATCTACTGAAAGTAATATCGACAAGTCAAAATACCCCCGAAAGCAATCCAGGGGTATAAATCATATAATTGTGAAAAGCAGCGTCCCTAAAGAGAGGTATAATATTTTATATTATTTATAAATGTGTATGAATACATATTTATTTTTTTTAGATATAAACTATTAAAATTTTGTGGTTGGGGATACAAAGACTCTGCTTTTGAATTACGTGATGGCGTCGCTAGATTCACGGGAAATAGGTATTTACCTGAGCGGGTTGAGCCCATGACCACAGTATTTTTACACATCCATTATGTTTTCAGGTATTTGATATCTAATAAAAATCTCCCTCACATGGTTCCGTATGTATCGGAGAAGTTTGATATTGAAATATCTCTCAGTGATGTGAGTATTGATGCATTAGAAGCTCCTTCTATTGAGCAAGTGCCTAAATCTCGAATGCCCTCAGAATATATAAAAGGCATACAGAATCTTGGTATTGAAATATCCGATGATCATATGCAAAGATTTATAAGACAAGCCGGACAAGCTTATGACGACATTCATAGGATTAAACACTACAAAGATGAAAGGATTCCCGATGCGATTGCTTTTCCCACTTGTCACGAAGAAGTTGTGGAATTGGTTAGGTTTTGCGATGAAAACAATATTGTTATAATCCCTTATGGGGGTGGCACGTCAGTCTCAGGGGCTTTGATCTGTCCCGAGGAGGAAATAAGACCTATTTTATCTGTGGATTTCACTGAAATGAATGAAATATTGTGGGTGGATCGAGAGTCTTTAGTTATATGCGCTGAAGCTGGTATTGTCGGTCAGGATTTGGAGAGAGAATTAAATAAATTAGGTTATACTACAGGCCATGAGCCTGATTCTATTGAGTTTTCCACTCTAGGAGGCTGGGTTTCAACTAGAGCCAGCGGGATGAAGAAAAATGCATACGGGAATATAGAAGACCTGATGCAGCATGTCAGGATGGTGACTCCTCGAGGAGTTCTCGAAAGAAGTCACAGGTGTCCTCGGGTTTCCGCAGGACCAGACTTCAACCACCTCATCCTCGGCTCCGAAGGCTCATTCGGAATCATCACTGAAGTCTGTCTTAAAATAAGACCTTTACCCAAACACAAACACTACGGCTCGTTGATTTTCAGGGATTTCATCACGGGGATAAAATTCATGAGAGAAGTTGCCAGACATCGTTTACAACCTGCCAGTATTCGACTTTTGGACCACGAGCAAATGCAATTCGGATTGGCAATTCGACCCGAAAGGACTATCATCACCAATATACTGGATAATATTAAATTTAAATATTTGGAGAATGTAAAAAGGTGGAATTTGAAGAAAATATCTATGGTGACCATCGTGTACGAAGGCTCAAAGGAAGAATGTCTAGTTCACGAAAGGAAAATCAACGCATTGGCAAAAAAATTCGATGCAATCCCTGGAGGATCTAAGAATGGGAATACGGGATATATGATGACATATGTTGTAGCTTACTTAAGAGTTAATATATAACTGCATTTATAATAACTTCCTACACACATTATATTGATTAAAACTATACATTTAAAGGATGTGGCGTGCGATTTGGACTTAGTTTCGGACTCAATGGAGACCAGCGTTCCTTGGGATAAAGTGATTGAAATTAACCACAGAGTACGAGAAACCATAATGAAAACATCAATGAAAATGGGTCTTAGACGATGCCTAGTAATGCTAAGGTAATTTAAACAACCTAAAAGCTGACAGTTTAAGGAAAAATAATAAGTGTTTAAATAATACAATGTCTCTTTTGACTACATAGATGAAAATTGCAATCAAAAGCTGACATCCTAATACATTCACCAACAATTATTTATATTCTTTAATTCTGGAACAATATACTCATCTCCGTACCATACATGTCTTTAATTGAAGTTCAAATATTTTAAAGGAAGTATAAGCACATTACATGTAATCCAATGTGAGAGTATCGGCATTGCATAAAAGCATTTAAAATATTTGAAGTTCAATTAAAAACATATTGCAAAGGTGGATTTTTTTTTAATAACTGATTTATTTTATATTAATCCAAATTCACTTGTCTATAACGCACACTGTCATGGTTACAAAATTATACTTCTTGCTTTTAATTTCAACAATAAACAATCAGTTCTTAAGTAAGTAATGAACAAACTTAGTCCAAGTGGGTATAATGAAGTGCTTTGACGTATTCGAGCTCTGCAACGATTTCCTTTATAATATTTTATTTCAACTCTCAAAACATTATATGATATACATCTACACTTTTCATAATTATTATATTCATGGGACAAACTATAAAGTTGAATGCAAATTTCAAAAATAGTAATTTTATTAATGTTATAAGAATGTTCTCTTAATATCCGAAAATTCAAATAGAATAATACATTTTACCAAATAATAAAAAAATATGCGTAGTGCTCTACTCTTGGCCGAGGTTTAATTATAAAATGATATGAGCACTTATTTACAAATAAAGATATACTCGATTTAATATAAAAAAGTGTAATAATGCGTCAATTTTTGGACACATAATGAAATAATTGGATTTTTATTATTTATCTTTTAGAATTGCGCAAATTTATGACTCAGGATGCTGTTTGTATATTTATTTTTCGTATAGAAAAGAGATTAATGTTGATGATATTAAGGCTGTGTCTGAATTACACGAAGCAGCAAGAATCCTAATAATGAGCCATGGAGGTAATGATTATTTTATCCTCATTTATAATATTTTCAATATTATATTTTAACAATTTCAGGTTCTATATCTCATCATCATGGAATCGGTAAACACAGAAAACAATTCTATGAAAAATCTGTATCTGTTACTGGAGTCAAACTATTCTTGGCTGCTAAAAAACAATTAGATCCAAATAATATTTTCGGTTCAAAAAATATTGTCGACATTCCACATAAACCCAATATTGTATCATCGAAATTATAAGGCATTATAATAATAAAATTAAAATTGTTTCATTTATTTTATAAAACAGTGTTTTTTGAGTATTTCCTCACAATTAATGTATTTTAATGTGTGTATAAGAATTTACTCTGTTGCGAGTATTTTCAGGTATAATAAGTTGAGTAAATATGTGATGACAAATACCTTTGTGGTTCGTAAAGTTTTTCCAATATTTTATTTTTAAATAAATTCCATATTAAAGTTTCATTTTTTTTTAAATATATAAATCAATACATTTTGTCCGAATTGCTCCATCCATACATAATTCTTGGCTATTTAACATTCATCGCAAGATTTGATTGCTAATTGCTTATTATATTTAATGTAAAATATACTTATATTATAGCCAGATAGTTATTTATTAAGTTTCATATAATTCCAAGTAGTTATTAATTGAATAAAATATTTTTAGAGCTCTTTTTGCAATACCGGCGTAAGCGCATTTCGATTCTCGATTCAAAGTCATATTATTTCAACTATACTATAAAATTATTGTATTTAGTTAATTTAAATGTGTTGTTACAAAATATTAAAACAATAATGCAATCATTTATCGTTAATTTAATGAAAAGTTTTCCGTATAAAGTATTCAAATACAATTCGAGTTAAATTCATGCATTTTCATATAACCTTTCAGAAAATCCATTTACAATCGAATATTTTACACATAAATTTAATCGTTCAATAAGAATTCTAAAAGCTTTAAATTGATATAATAAAACAGTTTTATTTGAAAAAAATAGTAAATTTTGTGTGAAATCCCTATGATATGAATTCACCATTTATATTGTATAAAAAGATATAATTTAAATAATATTTATTAAATGGTTTGAGAAGCAGTGAAATCTCTCTCCGAATACATGCTAAAATTTATTTAAAGTTAGACATTGGCATTCTTCATTTAGTAAGCTTTGACACAGGTACATTTTTGGTGTTCAATAATTATTAAAAAATGTCAAATAATGTGGAAGGTAATGAAAATTCCAAGTCTTCATATCCAAGAAAACAATCACGGGGTCCGACTTCCATTAAAGTAAAACCTTCAATTCCGAAAAGGAGGTAATAATTTTAATTATTTTGTATTGAGTGTCTTTTAATACATATCGTAGACTTTCTTTGCAGACTGATTTGATTTTTAGATTTTAATGCCTTCTAGTTCATAAAATAACGGTTAAATTTTTGCGTCTGTCAGTTTTTGTGTCTCCTGTAAAATTTGATGTAAATGAAAATGGACTTACGCAGTGAAAGCCGCAAAGAAAGCCGACGATATATAAAAAATAATGTTGTTATTCACGAAAAAGAACGTCGTTTAGTTAATAAAGGGAAAATGTTATATTTGCTTATGTTTTGACGCAATGTTGTCAATATTTTGGTTTGATTCTTTGAGTTAAGGAAACATTTTGTACAATAATCGTTACACGGTCAGTTTGTATAAGGCAAGTGTTAATTTATTGTGTATACTTTATTTCAAAATGAAATGGAAAATTTGTAAAAGTAAATACATTATACAATTATTAAATCAACATTTATTCAAACCTGCATTGTACATGTTTAAATTGAAAAATGTATAAATATGAAGGTTCATCAGGATTGATGTTTGTGAGCTTTCTGTCAATATATTAATGCGAAACCAGCGATACATTAGCAGGCCATATAACTGAATGTATAAATATCAATATGGCGGACCAAGTAGGTGAGGAGATTTATACACACATCCAGGAGCTAAAGCTTACCCCACTATAAGTTATTATAAAAAAATCAAAATTACTATTTTTATGTGTTTTGTTTTCAGACAAGACCTCAAAAAATGGAATGGTTGGGGTTATAAAGATTCTCAATTTATCGCAGTCAATGGTGTTGCCAAATTCACAGGAAACAGGTCTATTTTTTTTATTTAAGTCCCATTAGTATATTTATTTATTACCGTAGGTCGGCTAAATGAGTGTATTAATATGTTTTTTTTTTGCAATGGGAGATACCTTTTTAATATTACTTTATTATTTGATAATTGAGGCGCTCAGTTTCTTAACCACGAACTTAATTAATTGATAAAAAGGAGTTTTAAATTGCAAATAGATATTTATTTGCGTGCCTTAATAATTTTTGGAAGAATAAATAATTCATCACATTTTGATAATATTTTTATTTTTAAGTCGTTCTAACTGAACGCCTCTATTGTATTATTTAATTATCTGATATTTAAACAACAATATACATAATGCTTACTAAATGCTTTTGTTTTTAAATAAATTTCAGTATATATTCGAATAATTTATCATATGATTTTTTATTTTTTCAATATAATATATCGAGGGTATACTGCCAAAATGCACCAAAAGTAATATTTCATAGTTGTGAAAAATGGCGAATTTGTGAAAAAAATGTCTTAACAGAACTATAAATTTATGGTATATATTTGAATAATATATAATGTGGTATAAGTCAAATACTTCTTTTTATCTTTCCAAATATAACTCAATTATAAACTAACAGAAACTAAAAATGAAAATTTGACTTGGTTATATTTTTTTTCTTTCGAAATATTGATGATACGACTAAGAGCGTTTTGGCTGTAAATAAAGTAATAAAAAACATATACGAATGCATACTTAACTCAAAATCATCAAAATATTACTTAATGTATTTTAGCAGTATACCCTCGAAATATACAAAAGATATCAGACTGCAATATCACAACAGCAACCGCAATTCTAAAGGAAAACAAAGAATGAAATAATGAAAACCAGAATAAAATATAACAATATGTATACAACAAAGAACCCTAAGGCATACGGGAAATATAATTGTTATCCCGGTGGTACACGTACAACCAAAAATTAATTAATTAAATCAAATTATTGCACGTATAGGTCTGCTTACAATAAAAATATCAATATTATGATCATTTCTATTACAGATACTCAATATGCAACCAAAACTTGCCTTATATGGTGAAATATATAGAAAACAAACTCGGCATAGCATCAGTTACCGACTCGAATACTACAGTACAAGAAATGCCCCCAGAACATGTTTATCCTGCCACCAAGTTTTCTAAAGATTTATTAGACAATATCCGTGAATTGGGTATTGAAGTATCCATAGCTGGAGCCGACAGGTTGATCAGGTCACAAGGTGAAGGTCTAGAAGGGGTGTACAAAATTAAAAACATATCTTTGGACAGAATACCAGATGCAGTCGCTTTTCCTACATGCCACGAGGATGTTGTGGAGATTATAAAAGTGGCAAATGATTCCAACTTTGTGATAATCCCTTTCGGGGGTGGAACTTCCGTGGCTGGAGGATTGGAATGTCCACATTATGAACAAAGGCCGATTCTGTCTCTGGACATGTGCCTCATGAATGAAATATTATGGATAGACAAGGAATCCCTCGTCGTGTGTGTTGAAGCTGGATGCGTGGGTCAAGATTTGGAAAGGGAATTGAATAATGTAGGATTCACAACGGGACACGATCCTGATTCAATCGAATTCTCAACTGTGGGAGGGTGGGTTTCCACCAGGGCCAGCGGAATGAAGAAAAATACATACGGAAATATTGAAGATCTAGTGGTTCATGTCAGGATGGCAACACCGGCTGGAGTATTGGAAAAGGGAACCAGAGCTCCTCGGATGTCAATGGGTCCGGATTTTAACCATATTATTCTAGGATCTGAGGGATCTTTTGGCGTTATTACAGAAGTGGTGATGAAAATTCGACCACTACCCGAATACACCCATTATGGATCTCTCATTTTTCCCGATTTCGAAACTGGGATAAGGTATTCAAGAGAAGTTGCGAGGCGAAGATGGCAGCCTTCTAGCATCAGATTACTAGACCATGAACAGTTTCAATTGGGACTCGCACTCAGGCCAGAACAGAATTTTATCGGGATCATTTCTGATTCGTTGAAATTTGGATATTTGGAAAAAATTAAGCGCTTCGATCCAATGAAAATGTGCATGACGACTTTACTTTACGAGGGCTACAAGTCTGAGGTGATGAGCCATGAAAAGAAACTTAATGAACTCGCTGTCCAATATGGTGGTATTCCAGCAGGTGAAAAAAATGGGAAACGTGGATATATGATGACATACTTAGTAGCCTATGTTAGGGTGAGATACTTAAATATATATTTAATATATATAATAACAAAAGGTGTACCAAAGTCAAGCGAATATTATAGTATTATACCTATCTTTTTTGTATATCGCAAAGTGCTAAATCAATCATTATGACGTCGAATTTCTTCATATGAGTGCATTAATAAGAAATTAAAATAGAATAATATGATAATAGTTTGACCTTGGCACATCTCTGAGTACAAGTATTAAAATATTTTATGAAATTGGATAATATTAGGATGCATTATACAAGATCCATTTTTTAACTTAGTAATAATTTTTAATTTATAAAATTTATTACAAAGTGGCAGAAAAAATGTCTATCCGCTAAAAACATTAACTATTGAAAATTAACAAATTGTAACAGATTAAAGGCCAAATATAATAGAACGCAAAATCCGATCGCGACGAACTGTCAACGGGTAAAAATATATGAAATTCCTGACGAAATTGCGCATGCACAGGAGTTTTTGTTTAGGAGTGCATGCATACATACTTGACCCACATTCTGCCCATTTTTCCACACGTTGACAGTTCGCCGCGAACGGATTTCGTGTTTTGTTTGACTAGGACTTAAAGGTACATTTTATATTGACGTAGGGGAAAATAATTGGATTCATGGATATACTGTAAAGCAACAAGTTTTATAATTGACGGCACACATTATGCTACTTGTGCATTCGCATTTTGTATCTCGACCAATGAGAGAACGAGCGCTTAACACTGATTGGCGGTCAGTTTGTAATAAATGTCTCTCATTGGCGGAGATACAAGAAGCGGATACACAGGCAGCATAGTGTGTGCTGCCGCTTATTGGAATTGACTAATACTTTTTGCGATTTCAATTCGTAACAACATTTAAATATAACAGAAATCATAAATTTAAAATATTAATGTATTAATTGTGACATATCAATCAAAAGTTGGCTTCACCTTTGTATTCGATAAACTTATTCAAGGTGAAGAAATAAATGCATTTTCACTGATACGTTATCTACGGTAAGCTTTTTTTTAAACAGTGATAATTTTCAGGATATAGCCTTGGAGTACAATGTGGTAGCTGACTCTGTTGAAACTGCTGTTCCGTGGAATAAAGCAGTTGATTTAACACGAGAGTTAAGACACGTGATTGCTGATGAATGCAACAAAATGGGTATAGAAAAGTCACTCGCCCTTATGAGAATAGCACAGACTTATGATGCTGGATGTTGTGTCTATGTTTATTATGTGTTTCCATCACCGGGTGATAAAAATATACTTGATGCCTGCACATCGATACACGATGCTCTTAAATCTAAAATTATTAAAATGGGAGGTAATGTTATTATTAAGCCTCCGGTTTCACAAATTCTAGAATGGGCATTGACGTCACACAAAGTACCTACAGGTGGTATTCAAAATAAGAGTGAGTTACCGCGGTATTCACTAAAATGCATACATTATAGTGTCTATAGTTTTATAGTAAAGGATATGTCACAGCAAAGGACGTGACAGCTGGAATAATTGAATTTAATAGTGACAGCTGTCAAAATCGAGTAATCCAGCTGTCAGACTGACAGTGACCACTGAAATTCTCCACTTTGACAGATCCTTTACTCAAGTAAGAGTGACAGAACTATAGACACTATCATATATGCATTTTAGTGAATACCGCTGTTAATGAGTCGCGTGTGTACGAATAGACTAGATCTTGATAGTATTACACACGATATACACGCATACGCACCGCACGCACACACTCTCATTACACTATTATATTGAATACGGCACATACACATACATTTTGTACATAAAAATCTTGTACCGTCGGCTTTTTTGCAGATTGTTTAATCCCTTTTTTATTTTAATGCCATATAATGTCCAAGAAAATTATTCAATTGTTGTTTAGCAAATATTTTATAAAATTGACACCACCGATATTAGAAGGCTGGACAAATGGATGATAAATATCAATATGACGGACCAAGCAGTTTGACAGAGGCAACATTAATTGTCTCACTCAGACTCGTCTTCTTGGTATAATAATTATTGAATAATTAAAAAAATAGTGTTGTTTTAAGTCTGCGTCTTTCAGTTTGAATTAGTTGTGTAAAATTTGGTAAAATGAACTTATGCAGTGGGCAAAGACAGCCAGCAATTATATTTCTGCTATCGCTATGTATAAACATAAATATGGTGGTCCAAGTAAACGAGTCTGAATGAGAAAATTAGTGTTCAGACTCATCTGCTTGGTCCGCCATCTTGATATTTATTATCCACTTGTAATATCGATGGTGTCGGAAAATACTAATGACAATCTTATTTTTTAAAGTACGAAATAATACTTAAAAGTACGAAAAAATTTATATTATAATTGAGTCGCCTATTTTTAAAATTCATTATATCCACATTAATTAATTCGGAGATATTCACAAACAATCATAATGCATTTAGCTCTCGAATGTATTTTTAAACAATTATATCTTTTTAAAAAAATAATTTTCATATTATTTGATAGCTACATTTTTAAATGTTGCGTAGGTAAAAATTAAATAAATCTTGAAGTATACATGCAATTATTCAGTCATTCATCTCTATTAATTAAAAATACATTAACATTGTATTGATTTATTAAAAATAAATATATTTTTGCAGAAATATTATACGGAATGTATGATTTCAATGCTCGTTCTAGATTTCGTGAAATATGGGTTCTAATTATTATAAAACATTGATATGAATTATTATTTTTTTTAACAAATATTTATTTCAGCTTCTCTATCACATCATCATGGAATTGGAAAATACAGAATAAGATGGTATGAAAAATCAGCATCACATACAGGATTACAATTATTTCTTACTACAAAGAAAACATTGGACCCAAAAAATATATTCGGCAGTGGCAATATTGCTATTCAAAATACCAGTAAACTGTAACATTTATTCATAATACTATTGTCTTTAAAAAATGATAGAGTCATACATAAAAAATATATTTTATACAATATATTATAAAAAAGAGAACTTACTCACAAACATGTATTATTTATAAATATGTACTCTTTTGTTTATAATTTAAAATAATAACATTGACGTTTTATCAAATGTTTGATTTTATAAATTTATCTCGCATATTGTTTTTCTATAAACTTAATTGTTTATTCAGGATTTATGAAGAATAATGACAATATGAGAGAACAATGTCCAAATTTTCCTAAACAAACTTCAAATATCAATAAATACGTATTTTCACCATAATATATTTTTTTATTCATGTCACCCGATAATTTTTAATTTAAAAATCTAGATTGTATTGTCGAAGGTTGTATTACTGGCAAAGTATCGTTTATAGTTAAAACTTAAGTAATCATCCACTGGAATTATTGCCGGACCACCGAACCAATCCAATAAACAAATATAAAATATTTTCAACTTGGCAACATAAAATCCATGATCTGAAAATTTCCAAAATGTTTATTATTCAAACTTAAAATTAATATAATAACAATATATAAATATACCTGCTGGTAAACTAGACATGGAATGATGTCTGGTAAACAGAGCTTTTTTTGCAAAATCATATTCCTCTGTTCCATTTTGCATCTACAAATAAAATATTATTATTTTAACCATAAACATTTTTGAATTCACAATGCGTAGAGTAAATGTCACACATTCTCAGACGCGAGATAACTCGTCAAATGTCGTAATAGTTTACACCTTTTGCCTTTGCACGTGTCTAAAGCTTGGGATTCCTAGGCGTGCGTCGCCGTAAACGTACACCGCAAAGACAGTAATAGAGTTGTTTTTCTCTACTTTTGATCGTTTTTTTGTATAAAGTGCCTCGCCCGAGGCTCAGACGAGGCATTAACTAACAAAAAACCGATCTTAAGTGTAGCTAAGTAACTCTACTATCGTATTTACGGTGACGTATACCTGGGAATCCCACTACTTTTGGTCGTAGGAGTTATGCAGTGGTTACACTGTGCACATTACTTGCCTAAATGCCTTTTTAGACAGTGCCTGTAACTGTTAGTTACTACAAACTTCGTTGTTTTCATTTGCTTGAGAGCTACCAGTAGATAGTTACTCGCATATGACAGTAACTCGCCTCCAACATTACTCCAGGTTGATATTATAACTTAAAGCGAAAATTTGGACTCTAAACTCGCACCGTGTAACCACTGCATAACGTTTACTTACACATACACGAAATAAACATTAAAATTACCTTTATTATATATCCTGAAAGCATAACGCGAGCACACCTAGGATCATCTGGTACATAATTCTTTTGTTGGCAAAACCCTGTTTGCTCCAACGTAGCTGATATTGTCACCTGGTTATTTTTCTAAAAACACACGTCAATTCAATCAATGAGCCGTGAATTTAAAGGCTGATTTTGTACCTGTATATCTTTGGTCGGATAATCTAATGGTGTTAGATAAAAATATGGTATTCCTACTGATTTCTCCACAGTACCATCACTCATTGATACAATACTGGTAAAGGGAAAACCTTTGATGTCTGGTATATCCGACACTGTTGCTAGAGATGTCCAATCTATAAGAATATATATATTTTAATATTTTATATGTACAGATTTTTTTTTAAATTACCTGCTTTATGCATAATATATCTGGCCATGGCGATGTGGTCCTGGTGGCTGGGTGGACTGCTATCATCAATATTAATACTGTTTCCATAATCATTATCTGTTAAAAGTTCTGAAGAACTTAAAATAATGTAACTGAATATGCACAGAATAACTCTATACATTTTATTGCTGCATATGGAAACAAAGAAACATTACACTACTGGATAAAAATTAAAAAAAAACAGATAATGATTAAAACCTACACGAGCATCACTAACCACAGCCACTTCTGAAATAAAATTTGCCATATGTCTTCTTAAATAAGTAAAATAATATTTTAACGGAGGTTATCAGAGTTTATTGGACAAAGATCAGTACAATAATTGAGACTATAG
The DNA here is from genome assembly GCA_022606485.1 of Agraylea sexmaculata. Classification (NCBI taxonomy): domain Eukaryota; kingdom Metazoa; phylum Arthropoda; class Insecta; order Trichoptera; family Hydroptilidae; genus Agraylea; species Agraylea sexmaculata. The sequence continues at coordinate 58,027 of JAGTTH010002027.1, forward strand.
ACCATGTATTTCAAATATTTATGTGAAGATATGAAATCAAAATAATAAAAAACAGGTCAAACAATAGCGGATCTGTTGTGGATTTTTTATTATTAATCAATTGAAACTGACTTGATCATATGAGATATTAACTTCAAATACCTATTTCCAAATGAATATACCATTCATAATCTCACTTCTGAGCGTGTCAAGTGTGACATTTACTCTACACATTCATGAAACAAAACGAAATTGTTGAGAATAATTTAAATTGATTAAAACAAATAGATAATTAACCATAACTTACATTGTATTTAACATAAAAGAGCGTGAAATTGTTAAACTAAACAATATTAGTTTTCTCCGGAGCACCTTGCTGCAAACTGATACGAACTAAATCTTGATTTTTGTCATAAATAATAGTTCGACAATCTTGCTAATTCTCAAATTTATCAATTATGATACATGTTAATTAAACAATAAATAATTTCCCATATATTAATCGGCGTAACTGATTTTATTTAATTATTAAAGTGTCCCGATTAATATGGCTGTGGCAAGGGACTGTGTATTTGTATTATTAATTATTATAATATAAATATTATCGATTGAATTTCTAGTAACATTTGTATTTGTCAAGTAAATCTATTTTTTTAATTGTTTAGATAATATTGTGATAAATCTTAATACTATCTTTGTTTTGGTATAAGTTACAATAACTTGTTTTCTTCTGCATTATTAAAACGAATGCAAAAAGGGCTGTAAAAATATTTTTTTCAATCAATAACTACTTAAAGTTACTATCTGGCTACATTATTAATATATTTAACTTTAAATTAATTTATAAATGAGCAATCAAATCTCTTGATGAATGTGAAAAAAGCGCATTTACTGGTTACGTTATGCATGAAGCGGTTTCCAAGATAAATAATTTTACATTCTAACTAGTATGTAATTTACTAAAATACTCTAAAATGAATATCCCTTCGTTATTGCACTATTTAAACTTGTTTATTAACATTAATTTATTGACGCCTGATGAATTTGAAAAGATATTACTGTAAAATATTGTTAATTTGGTAACATCTGGATGAATAATTTAATAATCGTCTCTATTAAAATTATTAATTATTTATTTCGTACATGTCAAAGAGTCAAGTTCAGTTTTTCTTATCGGTTTTTTTTTAATCTATATTTCCTTATTTTGCGAGAGAATTTTATTTACCAACTTATAACTTGACAATTAAAATTCTGATTTTGATGCTTTCCAAAGTCTATAATAATTGAAAACTACTATGTATTTGAATATTTACTAAACTAGGTATTATCTATTAAATGTTCATATTCTTGTTTTCCAATCCATTTGAATTATCGATATTAGTTCTGATGTTTTATAAAACCAAAAAAGTGAGTTACTTACTTATTTTCTAATCAATCACGATATTATTTGTTGAATAGGTATTAGGTAAAATAAATACAGCTTTAAAATCGTAGGCGTGATGATATCAATATAAATAACCCAGAATTTTCTTCATATTTGTTTATTCATATCATTTTTATTTCTTGAGAAGGATTATACTACTTGCGCCTTTCGGCAACAAAATGCTGCGCTGTGTTGATTATAAATAAAGTATAAATTTTAATTTATATTATTTCATAAATTTTGTTTTTTTTCATTTTATTGTTCTAAAATAAAAATCCTGTGTTTTTATTATATCTGATAATTGATAATAAAAGGTATGTATGCATAAAACAAATATAGCCGGCCGAAAATGGCAATACTGTTCTTGATTGAGGCCGGCGAGTCTTTCCGTTTCCACGTGTGACAGACCCAAAGTCTGGTGACAGATGGCTGGCTGCAGTGAAGGCAGTGGCGGCGCAGGAGCCAGCAGCTTCTTGGCTCCGGACATCCAGGACAACCCGACAGGATGGGGGCCTTCAGAGGTGGCAGACAACTTCAGGGACATGCCTTACCAGCCCTTCTCCAAGGGGGACAGGTTCGGCAAGATCTCCGACTGGACCGCAGTGCAAGACAAGAAATATGCCAGTCAGTTTATGTCTCTTCATTATACGCATCTAATTCTTAATTAGCCACTATTTGTTTATCCGATACCAAGTGAAGTGAAAGTCGTAGTTAACATTAATTTATCACATTGTTATTGAAAATCCCACTGGAAGATACCTAAATATATCCACTGCAAAAACAGAACATTGAGATAATTTTGTTCATTATTGTGATTTTCTTGTTTATTATTTTCAGATAAGTACATGTCTCAGTTTGGCGGAGGTAGTCAGTATGCCTATTTCCATGACGAAGATGAGTCTACTTTCCATTTGATTGACACCACTAAGGAGCAAAAGCCTCCATATCAACGTGGCAGGTTCCGTGGTAATCAGAGAGGAATGAGAGGTCGCGGCCGCGGTCAAGGAGGTATGACCACCCTTGGTAAAGGAAAACCGAAAGATCAAAAGAGAGGAAAACGGTGGGGACAACGCGGTGCTCCACATAAGATTCGTGATGCTTCAGTCACTGTCCGACCCGAATGGGTTGTTGTTGAAGAAATGGAATTTGTCCGGCTGGCAAAATTATCCTTGCCCAGTGTAAAAGAAGGTAAACAAACTTTAAATTTTTTTTTTAATATCAATGAAAATAATTGTTTTATTTTGTAGGTGAGGATATTGTCTGCTGCGGTGTTCTTGAATATTATGACAAATCCTATGATCGTGTCAACTTGAAACACGAAAAGCCACTTCAACGTATCGATCGAATTTTCCACACTGTAAGTTTATTTTTAATATAAAAAACATAATGACTATTACAAATAATCGAATGTTTTTGTGTCGACAATCTTTTGGGGGAATCATATCCCTCTGAAGGTTATGTAAACTCTCGAGTCATTCTTTCATTTTTGTGCAATTAATTAGTTTATACAACAACAACTGTACAAATTGATGCTTCAAACTCAGAAGATATAAACGCACTGTTTGTAGAAACCGGTCCTAATTTTATTTCATTATTTTTAGGTCACAACTACCGATGATCCAGTCATCCGTAGATTATCTAAGAGTGTTGGAACTGTATATGCTACAGATACTATTTTGGCCACTCTTATGTGTTGCACTCGATCAAACTACTCGTGGGATATTGTGATTGAGAAGATTGGTGATAAACTATTCATGGATAAGCGTGATGGCACTGAATTTGATTTGCTCACTGTCAATGAAACGTCCGTCGAACCTCCACAGGACGAAAGTAACCCACTAAATTCTCCGAGAAATTTAGCTCTAGAAGCTACTTTCATCAATCACAATTTCAGCCAACAGGTAACATAATTGTTACTGAATCCCTTTATGAAAAAAAATCTACTTTAAATTATTTTATAGGTACTTCGCAGTGGTAATGGTGAGCCACGTCATAAGTTCGCTGAACCCAATCCATTTGTGTCTGAAGACGAAGAAGGTGAAGTTGCTTCTGTAGGATATCGTTATCGAAAATGGGACCTTAACAATGGAGTGGTATGTAATTTTTTATTTGCATTCTCCGTATTCATTACAGAAAGTGTCGAGTCATATTACTACAGTGGAACCCTCGTTTATACATTCCCTCAAATATTAAATGTTTTTAGTAGAGTCCTTTCTATACAAATGTTACCTTTTTTCAATATGAAAGTTTTTCCATGTAATAGTTTAAACTTGGAGTTACTAGGCGTCGCTGTAAACATATACCGTAAAGAATTGTTTTTTTTTGTTAAGTGCCTCGTCCGAGGCTCAGACGAGGCATTAACTGACAAATCATAAGTGTAGCTAAGTAACTCTACTATCGTATTTACAGTGACATATGCCTGAAAATCCATTACTGTATAAATGGTTAATTTGACTGGTTTTAATATTAACTTTTTACTCTTTTTTTTCACTCAAATGTCAATTTACGGAATTATTTATTTTTTTAAATGTAAAGTATATTTATTTCAGTAATTTTTTTTATTAATTGTTTTAAAGTACATTTAAAAACCTATAATAGCAGGTATCTTTTAAGTATGCAAATTTAATGGGAAGAAAATTCAAACCCTCAAATTTACATTGTTTTACTGGCACTTACTTAATAACATACAAATGAGGTTTTACTGCATTTAAAAACTGTTGTTTCAACAGTAAAATAAAATATCGTTTAAATATTTATTTTTAATTTGTGAAATATGTATGTAAATTTATATGTTCATATTAAATGTCAATTTTGACAAATTTCCGCAGATATTAGTAGCTAGATGTGAACATGATGCAGTAGTTCAATCTGCTACTGGTGAGCTTCAATACCTCACCGTCAAGGCTCTCAATGAATGGGATTCCAAAGCGGCTAATGGAGTTGAATGGCGTCAAAAGCTTGATACACAAAAGGGTGCTGTTTTAGCTAATGAACTCCGTAACAATGCCTGTAAACTGGCTAAATGGACTGTTCAGGTTTGTTTGATATAAATCAATAAATCATCCCTCAATAACTCGAATGCTAAAGTATATTATTTTTAACAGGCTTTGTTGGCTGGTTCAGACCACATTAAGTTCGGTTACGTATCTCGTGCTACTGTGAGGGATTCATCTTGTCATGTTATTTTGGGCACTCAGCAATACAAACCCAGCGAAGTGGCCACCCAGATTAATTTATCCATGGACAATGCTTGGGGAATCCTCCGTTGTATCGTAGACATTTGTATGAAGCAAAAGGATGGTAAGATCAACTCTAATAAATTTATACTAACTTGTATTAATAATGTAATTATCTATAGGTAAATATCTGATCATGAAAGATCCCAATAAGCCTATTATCCGGTTGTACGACATTCCCGACAACACTTTCGAGTCCGATGGAACAGAAGATAGCGGCGACGAGGGACCCGATGCCCCATTTGCTCCTCCCTATCCTTATGCGAGCACAAAGAGAATATAAAGGGATCTTCGGTAGTCACAATTATACAATTCTGATGTATTTATGTACTCAATCCACAAAAACACCATTATTTTGAAATAAAAATAAATCACATCAATCCTGTTTTCTTAAAAAAAATGTATGTCATTTTCAAGTATTACCAATTTCTACAAAGTATTATAATTTCTTTTCAAATAGACCTATTAAAATCTCCAGTTTTTTTTTTATTTATTCAAAATTACGATTGCACTGATGAAATATTCCATGGTTGAATTTCATAAGGAAAATCGTATCGGAATTTTAACACTGTTTGTTTGAATATTAATTAGCTGCCTAGACCTTTATTTAATCTGACATTTCAAGATAAATGGAGCTTGTTTTAAACCCCAACCTTGAGGGTTCAAATGTACGACCTCGGAAAAAGTAACAACTGTTGGTGAGTAAATTTTGCTATTCAATTAAAAACCTAAATTTTTATTATGATTTATTTATGTCCATTCAATTAAACTAAAACTAATATATGGGTGATTAACATAAGAACTTTTGAGTTAAATAGCTTATACGCTAGGAAGCTTTATTATAATGACATTGTCTTCCTATATGTTGGCAGCGAAATATGAAAATATTAAAAATACATATTTATTTTCTTCTCTCCTTGTAAACTGTCAATTTGTAGATATATGTTTTTGTGTTAATTATCCATCTAAATATTCACAGACAATTGAATCTAATTATTGCATCATGTAAAATGACAAATCACTTTTTATTCTTTGACTCTTTATCGGCGATTTCTTGGAATACATAAAGGAGTTTTTTGATTGCATAATTAATATCTGTGTCACTTATTTCAAAATGTGTTGTTACTCTTAATAATTTTGAATGCAATGAAATTATCTTCACAACTATACCCTCGCCATCTTCTGTGTGACACCCTTGCTTTATTTCTGAGGCTGTGATTTTTGTTAACCTTTCACAAACTTCATCTGCGATCACACTGCTCTTCGGATCTATTTCAATCAGCAGGATATTTGTTTGATGTTTGTAAACGTCGGCTTTGAAGACCGGTGATTTCATAGCACTCACAGCTGTAGTAAATTAATTGTCAATAAAATTTTATACAATTTGTAATACATGTTTGAATCTTCTATTCACCTTGACACAATGATTTTAATCTTCTGTGATCGGCTGTGAGCTCCGATAGTATTTCGTCTATGGAAATTAAAGCTGCGGCTGCCAATACTCCAGCTTGTCTCATTCCACCTCCCAGAAGCTTACGAAATCTCCTAGCTCTAAAACAATATCCAGAGGAAAATTCATTATTGTTATAATTTTATCAATATTTATCTGTATATTTACTTAGCAATGAACTTAGTCGATCCAGCTAAAATTGACCCAACAGGTGCTCCGAGACATTTACTAAAGCATACTGATACCGAATCACAATACTGAGTAACTACTGAAGGATTCACCCCTAAATATTCTGTAGCATTAAATAATCTTGCACCATCCATATGCACTAAGATGCCATGTTTTTTGGCAAGTTTTGCAATATCCTCCAAGTACGTCAAGGATAATACCTTCAAACAAATAATTTATTTTAATTAATGATATAATTGTTGTTTTTGAAAATCATACCTTTCCACCACAAATATTTTGGGTATTTTCAATACATATAACAGTTGTCACCGGTTCGTGAATATCTTCTCCTCTTATTTTGTATTTTATTTCCTCTATATCTAAAGTGCCGTCTTCATTATTCTTGATGGTAGTCATTTGAGCACCTGCAACGCTTGCCACACCACCTGCATTTCAAAATGTTTTTTTTTTAAATTTACAAACTTAAATTATTATAATATTTGTATGTATTATTACCTTGCTCATATTTGAAAATATGAGATTGATCTCCTACAAGTACTTCGGCACATCTTTCCTTCTCACAATGTACCATAACTGAAATAAAAAACCCAAATTTATTGTATTTTATTCTCCAAGATCATTTCTTTTTACTTACTTGCAATGAGATTTGCCATTGTTCCGGATGGCACAAATAATGATTTTTCCATTCCAAGCAGATCAGCCATCCTCTGCTCCAATTCATTCACAGTAGGATCTTCACCGTAAACATCATCTCCGACAATAGATTTAGCCATTGCTTCCCTCATGGATGGGGTCGGTTTTGTGACGGTGTCCGACCTCATATCGATAATATATTGTTTCAGTGACATACTGAAAAAAATCTGATTTGATCTTATGGAACATTATAAATAATATTATTGCTCTAATAAATAAGCACATATTTATCAATAATATAAATTGCGGTCAATAAAAACCAAGATGATTTTTCCTACTCCAGATTGAACAATTGAATTCAATTCACCATATAAAGCTTTTAATATGACAATCGTTTTTTGTCCTACTTCTATCTAATAAGTGTGAGATTTATCAATATTTAATTTTTAAATATTACCTATCTCAAACCAAATATTTATTTATGAATTTAATTGAAATCCATAAATGAAAAATATAAATCTATTTTAACTAATTTGAATTGTTTAAAAAACTGAACTTCTACTGACCTATTATATCAATAAACTGATAAAAATAGAAAAAAAACACTTTTTGAATGTAATCATTCAACTGGATCATATTTCATTAATTATATGTATGAATTTGTTGAAGTTGTTATTATGAATATTCAACTTCATAAATATTTTAGCGTAATAATAAATATGTCTTTTTTTGTAATTATTAAAAAGGATCGAAACTGTTATACCTGTTGTCTAAAGACTACCCCAGAAGAAAATTCAATGTTCTCAATTCAACGTCTGATTACAGACTGATTTGAGTCGTCTCCTATACAACTTAAATAAATTATGTAATACAGTGTGTTTCTTTAATCAATATGCATAGTATTATTAACAATTTTTATATTTAAATTTAAAATAAAATAACAAATACAAATAATTAATTGGAAAATTCTAAATGCTCAAAAACAGAATGTTTTAAAATTTGTGAAAAACTATTTTGTATCGAATATTGATGATAGCAAGAACATGTAATGTTAAGCCTTTCATTTTTTATATGATTTAAAATTAATCCATGAGCTCTATAACAGCTTATATTTTTATTTAATTATATTTTTAACTAATTATCTTAAGGTTATCACAATGAAACCTTGATAACTCAAAACATGTCACTCGACAATTGTCACATCTTAGTCGTAAGATATTACATGTTAAACTTCAAAACAAATGTCTGAGATTGCTATTTGTAGATATAAATATAGTATTTTTGTACCGAGTATATTTTATGAAATATAGAATTTTCACTTATAAAATAAAGCAATATGGGAGATCAACTTGGAATTTTCTTTATTGTTGAAAGTAAAATTTTTTTGTATCCCAATTTTATATTCTCTCTACTATATTTGAAGCTTTAACATATGTGTGTAATTGAAAGTATATATTTCTTTAATGTGTATGTATAAAACTAATGGGAATAATAAAATTTAAGATCATGTTTTGGAAAATACAATGTTCTTGTTCATTGTTAGATAACAGTAGATATCACATTAAAAAAAAAAAACATTAATATGCACAAAATATCATAATAACTACATATTGAAAATATTTACTTTATAAATGAAGTGAATTAGAGATAATAAACAGCAAAATGTGAAACCCAAACACAGTTATTAGCGAATATAATAAAATGTATTTAGAAATATTCACATTATCATCTTTTTCCCTAACTTATTTCAACAAAAACCAAAAAAGTGATGGTGTATGATAATGATTTTATTTGTTTTTAAAATAATCATTCTTTGTCATCAATGGTCTTTTACAATGTTATTTATAAGCACTCAATATTGTTTGCCACTTGTTCAATTTACTATAGAATGAAAGTGTAAAGTATATTTACAACCATTGTTTTTTTTAATGTTTATGAAGTATTAAATGATACACATATTAATTTATATATTAATGGGTGAATTAACATTATCACTGAATAGGTCACTATTAGATGTGGCAAATACCATATATCTAATATTCACCTAGGTATTATTTGTATGTTGTATCAAATGAAACATGACTATTTATAAGCACTGAAATTTGTAAAATTTCAAATCCAGACTCTGAAGTCCAACGAACCGAATTTGAAATCACATCCTCCTGTAATTCCCCAAATTAACTCTTTTTGATAATTGTTTTTCCTAATATATGAAAGATTTAAACAAAGGTATTTTTATTGAATTGAATAAATAACTTCTAACAACTTATATTTTCAAAAAAAAGTTTGTAAAGTTTTTTCTTTGAATAAGTAATTTATGTTGTGTTTGTAGAAAGAATATTGAGTGATATTACCGTTTGGTATAGGGCTTTTTAAAGTTTAAATTAAAAAAAATCCGTTGTGTATGGCAAAATGTATATGGCAACATTCATTTTTTTTTATATTTGTGCAAATTAATGTTACAAGTTATTATAATTGTATTTGGATTGTTACAAAATTTATAAAAGTTGACGTTGCACTAGAAAACGAAGCAGATTTTTTTTTTTTTAATATTTATAAAGAGAGCATTTTTTTAACACATTTTATTGTGATAACTAGTTATTTTATAGTGAATTTTGAATATAGTTGCGTTGAGTTGTATTTATATTGAATTGTGCAAAATGTGATGGTTGTATGTATAAATGAATGTATCTCAGATGGCAACATTGTAGTGGCCGGTGCGGTGTGGGCGGCTGACCGGTGACAAGAAGAGACAGTGGCCAAAGAGCTGCCGGACAGTCAGGGCGGCTGACAGAGTGGGCGGGGCTTGTGAGTGTACCAGTGCACAGTGTGACTATAGTAAGAGTAAGAGTACAGTACAGTTGTACTAGTAACAGTAACAGAAGCAGAACCAGTACCAACAGTAACTGACGCCATGGCCGAGCCCGACCGGTCCGACCCCGAGCTGAAGTGTCTGTCTGTGGACCGCAATGACTTCAGTGATCCGGCCACGCAGGCAGAGTGGACACAGAAGAGGCTGGTCTGGGTGCCTCATGACCTGCACGGCTTTGTGGCCGCCGGCATTAAGGGCGAGAAGGGCGAGGCTGTGCAGGTCGAGCTGGCTGACTCCGGCAAGGTGCTCACAGTCAACAGGGACGACATACAGAAGATGAACCCGCCCAAGTTCAACAAGGTCGAGGACATGGCTGACCTCACCTGTCTTAACGAGGCCTCCGTGCTGCACAACATCAAGGACCGCTACTACTCGGGACTCATCTATGTGAGTATCATCACTATCATTATCATCAGGGGCGTGGCTTCTGAATCCTATACTCTACACTCAATACTCATCATGACTCACTTTCAAACCTGTTATATTTCAATTTCATCCATAGCGCAACAATCTCTTAAAAAACAATATCACATCAACAGGTATTTTAATAAACATCACAATGGCATGTTTCTTATATGTATAGAGCAAATGTCAAAGTTTAAACACTGGTAAACTGGTCTATCTGGTCTAACCTCACGTCTGGGAATATCCAAAATTTGACATTTGCTCTATAGACCATGTAAAAATTTATATAAATAACCGAAATTCTGATTCAATTGAATCAATCTTATTAGTGATATCGAAAAATGTCACAATCATATGATACATTTGAAGATATTGTATTTCCATATTTGTAGAGAAAATGTCGAGCATTCTCAAAGTTCAGATTTACTCACAAATTATTAGAATTAATTATCTCAACTATGATAAAAAAAACTGTATTGGTAGGATATCACCAATCACTAAAATTTAGCATTCACTCTACAAGCATAAATAACGGAGAAAATCGTAATTTAACGTATATTTAAAATTATTTTTAAAAAATACTGCAAAAAAACTTATTTACCGCAAATGGCTGTGATTGGTGATATACGATATTATAATTTTGCAATGTAGCCAAAAAGGGCGTTGGTAAATAAACTTTTCAAACACAAACCAATGAGTATGTCGTGATTAAATTCATATTTTGTGTTTTTATTATGTTTGGAAATAGATACTTCATATTAAAATACAGCAAATGGTTATGATTGGTGATGAATGATATTATAATTTTGCAATATGGCCAAAAAGGGCGTTGGTAAATAAACTTTTCAAACACAGAAACCAAAGAAAGTATGTCGTGATTAAATTAATTTGCATTTATATTAAGTTTAAGTTCTAAGGAAAAATACTGCATATTAAAATAGAGCAAATGGTTATGATTGGTGATGTATGATATTATAATTTTGCAATGTGGTCAATTATTTTTTACATGTCTAAAGGGTGACATTTGCACTACAACCACGCGTTTAATTCTTATTAATTTTGAACAAAAAAAAATACCGCAAATTGCTGTGATTGATGATGAATTTTGCAGTGTGGCCCATTAGCTTGCCCCCAAACATAGGATAAACTATGAATTTTTTATTTGTGGTCACCCATCCATCGATTCCCCTGCAATGAAATAGTTTTGTTTGTTCCAAAATAGTTGTAGTAAAGGCATCCGTATTTTATCAGCGGGTTTCTCGTCACGTAACATTAGATTAAGCGCATTCCACACACTCCACAGATCATCATCATCATCAACTATGACCACTGGCGAAGGCTTTATATAAGAAGCCTCTTCTTACCAAATAATATCCTGTATTCAGAGGAATGTCCCTTCTTTTAAGTACTGAAAGTATTTCCAAATAGAATTTGTATACATTGTTGTGTTTGTGTAAATTTATAAAGGTGTATGTATTTTTATTGTATAATAAGGCTAAGTAAAGAATTGCAAACGGGGGTAAATGTGCTCATTGCAATTTTTCTTTTTGAAGTCTACGATTTATGCCAATAAGTTCACATTCAATTAAACCTTGAATGAGGAAATTGACTATACATAATATTATAATGTATACTTTAATAATCAATAAGATTTTTAAACATGGTATTTTTTAGCGTAAATTTTAGGACGTCTTTACATTTTTCAAAAACGTATTAAAATAATATTTAAATTCATGATATTGGAAATTTGTACTTGTGGTGAAAGAGATGATGAAAGTAAATTCGAGAAATAGTGGGGTCCATTTTCCCCTATTTGCTTATTCTATACATAATATTATAATGTATAATTTATAAATCAATAAGAAATTTAAACATGCCATTTTTTATTGTGAAATACAATGTATTTTTTATTGTATAAGGCTAATTAAAGAATAGCAAACGGGGGTAAATGTGCTCATTGCAATTTTTCTTTTTGAAGTCTACGATTTATGCCAATAAGTTCACATTCAATTAAACCTTGAATGAAATTGACTATACATATAATATTATAATGCTTATGCTTTAATAATCAATAAGATTTTTAAACATGGTATTTTTAGCGTAAATTTTAGGACGTCTTTACATTTTTCAAAAACGTATTAAAATAATATTTAAATTCATGATATTGGAAATTTGTACTTGTGGTGAAAGAGATGATGAAAGTAAATTCGAGAAATAGTGGGGCCCATTTCCCCCTATTTGCTTATTCTATACATAATATTATAATGTATAATTTATAAATCAATAAGAAATTTAAACATGCCATTTTTTATTGTGAAATACAATGTATTTTTTATTGTATAAGGCTAATTAAAGAATAGCAAACGGGGGTAAATGTGTTTATTGCAATTTTTTTTTTTGAAGTCTACGATTTTTGCCAATAAGTTCACATTCAATTAAACCTTGAATGAGGAAATTGACTATACATAATATTATAATGTATACTTTAATAATCAATAAGATTTTTAAACATGGTATTTTTTAGCGTAAATTTTAGGACGTCTTTACATTTTTCAAAAACGTATTAAAATAATATTTAAATTCATGATTTTGGAAATATGTACTTGTGGTGAAAGAGATGATGAAAGTAAATTCGAGAAATAGTGGGGCCCATTTCCCCCTATTTGCTTATTCTATACATAATATTATAATGTATAATTTATAAATCAATAAGAAATTTAAACATGCCATTTTTTATTGTGAAATACAATGTATTTTTTATTGTATAAGGCTAATTAAAGAATAGCAAACGGGGGTAAATGTGCTCATTGCAATTTTTTTTTTTGAAGTCTACGATTTATGCCAATAAGTTCACATTCAATTAAACCTTGAATGAGGAAATTGACTATACATAATATTATAATGTATACTTTAATAATCAATAAGATTTTTAAACATGGCATTTTTCATCGTTAATTTTTATATATTTTTCAAAAAACGTATACAAATAATATTTAAATTCATGTTTATGGATATATGTAATTATGGTGAAAGACATGATGAGAGTAAATTCGATAAATAGTGGGGCCCATTATCCCCTATTTGTTGTTCTATACATAATATTATAATGTATAATTTATAAATCAATAAGATTTTTAAACATGGTATTTTTTATCGTAAATTTTAGGACGTCTTTACATTTTTCAAAAACGTATAAAAATAATATTTAAATTCCTGATTTTGGAAATATGTACTTTGGTACTTATGATGAGAGTAGATTCGAGAAATAGTGGGGTCCATTTGCCCCTATTTGCTTATTCTATACATAATCTTATACTGTATAATTTATAAATCAATAAGATTTTTAAACAGGGCATTTTTGTAAATTTTATTAGAACACCTTTATATATTTTTCAAAAACGCATTAAAAATAATATTTAAATTCATGATTTTGGAAATATGTACTTATGATGAAAGTAAATTCGAGAAATAGTGGGGCCCATTTACCCCATTTTATATTTTTATACATACATTGTATTTATTTTCTTTGTATGTACTTTGATTCCTTCTATTGCACAATTTTGTTTATTATTGAATTTAATCTTGTCAGTTGTTTGAAGCTTACTCTACACACTTGTGGAATATCGTATAATTATCCACTTTGTTTTCATTCTAAAATGTGATTTGCGGAATGCTCTTATAACGGGTTTTCGTATGAGACTCGTTTGTCTGCTTACTCACTATTTTTTTGAATTTCATTTTGCGCATCGACGACGAGTGATATCATTATTTTCGATATATGGAGTCAGATAACGATAATAATTTATGGTAGTGTTTATCGCATGTAATGTAAATTATATGCGTTTAATTTTCCTTCCGAGTATTCGTGTGAGAATGTTTTATTTAAAAAATAATCTTCCCATTACGACTTCGCCGTAATGGCGAATCGTTCATTTGAATTAGTAATATTTTTTATATACAGCACGATAGAAATTTTGAAGTTTTTTAAAATATATATATATATATATATATATATATATATATATATATATATATATATATATATATATATATATATATAACTGGGTTTTGAATTTGTATTGTTTTTGGTAGAAGGAAGTTAGTTTGTTCACATTTTAAATTCGACAGGTGTTTCGCTACAGTCACGTATTTTTTTACACAACATACGGGTCTCGATGAATTTAGAGTAGTTTATTAAAAAAAAAAATACATTAAAGGGATTCTATTTTAACTAGTTTACTGCGATTGGTAATATCGCAACACAATATGATATTATTGTTTTTTTTTTAGTAATCTTTCCTCTTGGCATTTATAATATTACTTGGATAATTTTAATTGAATGTTCTGCTTGGTTTTTTAATAGGACGGTAATAAGTTGTTTATTTTTTCATTCAGAACATGTTTGAATTTAAGTAATTATAAATAAAATAATTTAATACGGTTTTCATATGATGACAACACTCATCACAATATTTTCCCGATAAAAACTGTTTTTTGAGAATTGTCATTTATTATGCATTATTGAATATCTCTAATATTATTTAGATTAATATTATTATCATTAAAATACCCGTTTCGAGAGTTAAGATAGGTATAAATTGTAGTAAAATTATTATATAAAATATTATTCTTCCGTCTGGTAACACTGATATTGGTTGATTTATGCATCCGTACAGACAGACATATAACATACACACATGTTCAACAATTATAGATATAATTTGACTATAAATTTAGTTTAAAATATATTTATTTGTATGTATATATACTAGGGGGCTTTTTTTAGGAGATACAACAGTGTGTTAAGATATCGAATTTACCTGTGGGTTATCTATTTAACTATTACAGTTACATTGGTTACCATGAGGTTTGCACTGCCCGACTTGATAATCGCTTTGGTATTTACCTTACAATTCAGGAAAACAGATCAAACCTTGATGGAGAAATAGATCGGAATTTTATAAATATTATTCTCGTTCTTCCATTCCAAAAATATATCGAATCAATATCTTTATTTATGCGGGAACTGAACCCATGACCATGACTTATCCTCTGAGCTATTACGTTGGCTAAATATATTTGATTTTGGGATTGTTTTCATTGTATCCAGATAAAAAAAAATCATCTGCACTTGGTAAAAAATGTTTTTGTGCATTCGACAAAATTAATTGATTAAAAACACAAAGGTAAATACGTCCATATTCATTCGGTTTGGAGATAATGTGTTTTATATATATACTCTTGATCATTTATATAATTACGATAATAATTTATTTTTAATCATTTGTTTTACAATATTTAACCTTCTTCTCTCTCGAATCGAAAGGGACGAAGAAGACCCTTTTTGTGAATGACCTTAGGATGAACACAGTGTATGTTAAGGTGAGGAGTGGCATTCGTTTCCCAGTAAAGTACGTTGACACTGTCTGTGCCATGCCATTGCCCCAAACTGTCTGTCTAACACCACATTTTCGATTTAATATTTTACATTTTCATGAAATATACAAGTCGCTCTGAAACCAACATATGTATTTTTCACGTAATCATCATCGCTAAAAATATTTGTTTTTTTTTTTGTTTGTTTCTCTCGTCGATGTTCGCCCAGATCTGTCAGTCGATATTTTCGTTCTGAAAATAAAACAGACCGCAGATTATATTTTAATTGAACCACAGCCATAGATATAAACATTGGATATCGCATTGCATATAAACAATTCGTGTAATTTTGTTTATTCTGTGTATTGTTGCACTCTTCTCTCCTATTCGATAAAGGCATAAGTGTGTCTCCCTCACTCAACACATTTCTAGTGACCACTGAGAGTGCTTGTGACAATATTTTGATAATAATATTTTATACATGTTAAAGAAGTGATCTTTGGTAAAAAGTGAGGCTAGATGTATTTGAGTGTATGTTTGAGTCCATATGACATGTAGTAACAATGCATTTACCCATTTTACTGTGAAATATAACTGAAGATATGAAAAGACATGTTTACAGTATAATGTTTGCCAGGTAACTCATGTTTTTGGCCACCTGATCCACTTGAACTAAACACGCATTTAGCCACGCATGCGATATATTATGTTTATATCTATGACCACAGCATTATTTTTATTAATATATTTAAAATGCAATAGCCTTGAACTTTGTTGTTGTTTTATTTACGTGTCTACGAAAATAAGAATCATCGGTGTTTATTTCGGACGCGACGCTTTCTTCGACTCGGCTATTTTCAATACAAGTTTATTTATTTTTAGACAATCTCGTCTCCACGTTATTAAAGTTTCATTGTAAAATTTCGTTGCCAAGAAATCTCTTTGAACTTTCGATTGACGGCGGATACGTTTGTTTGTTTTAGTAAAAGCTTACTATTTTGATATTTTTATGAGACGAATAATAATCGATTATTTAAAATCGGAGAATAACGAATAATTTACATTCCTTTCTATTTTATTATTTTACTTTACTTCGACAATACTATCTGAGACGTTTTCGTGATATCGATGATTTAATTATTAGATTTTCTCTTATTATTTTTTTGTCAATTCATATGATTGTCGAGCAAATTTCAAACTGTAAACATGATCAGATGTGAGCTAGCTTATAAACTGCTGTGATGGTTCACTATATTACCAATCACAGTTGCTTAGGGTAAGCATTTTACCAAATTTTATTTATATTTTTAAAAAAAGAGACAAAAAACTGATCTTAAAACTTAAAACTACACATTTTTTTTAAATCAACAATTTAACCAATCTTTTTCTGAATTTAAATGTAAAAATCAAATATTTTGGAGTTGCGCAATCTGCAACGAATGCCAACGATTTATGAAATACATAATATATGGGGGGTTATAAGCATAGCTAAGGGGTATAGCTAATTAATTATTTTATTTAATAAAATTACCGCTTATTAATACATGTATTTTGTGTTTTTACCGAAAGTGAATTTGTGTATGCATTTATAGTTTGTTCCACAAATATGTTGTGATAGTACGTGAGTTTTTAGAGCGGGAAACCATCTCAGGAAAGGCAGACCTAGTCCAAGTAGGTGTGATTAAGTGATTTGATGTATTCGAGCTCTGCAACGACTACTTTATTGTATTATTTTATTTCAACTGATGGAATGATATATTTTACTCTTGCGCGAGGATTGGTTAGAAGTTACGTCCTCTTTATTAACAAATTGTCAATATTCTACACTGTGTTGTATAATTTAAGATTCGTATAATTTATTTTTTTAACATCCATTCGTGTCGAGGTGTTAAAAGACGTTGTTGGAATGCAAATGAAGTAAGATATTTTAGAAGGTGTATCGTTTCAAATCCTCGAATCGATCCTGTTTACCCACGTAACGACACCTTGTCTTCCAACTCGCTATGAACGTATACTAATTATTATTTACTAGGGTAATTTTAATTGAAATTTTCAATTTGTTAATGTTTTTTTATGTTCTGCCTGGTTTTTTAATAGGACGTTTATCTTTGAGTTTTGATTTCATTTTTGCTTTAAAGTGTTTTATCAATCAAAATATTCTTTTGATTTTTAAAAATTGATTATATAATAAATAAATATTTATGCATGATCAAATTATATAAATATCTATAAAAAATGTGAAATTTATTTAATATTTTAAATGGTAAATATTTCTGATTTTTTGCTTTGTTTTAATGGGAAATTTTCTATTTTGAGCTTTTAAACGTAGTTTTATTAAAACTTAAACATAATTTTTTTTATTTTTTTTATTATAACTTAAAAATAAAATGTTTAACGGTTTTTTGGAAAAAGCGAAGAATAAAATAATATTAAAAGTAGAACCGTATATATATTTTTTTTCACTGCATCATTATACTGAGGTACTGTAAATGATGCATTCCCTTTTTTATTGTGGAAGGTTCCCCGAATAGGTATATTATAACCACTCAAATTTACTATATATCTTTATACTATTTTCAAAGTTAAAAAGGGCTTACAATATTATTTAAAAACGTATAATAGATTAGGTTGTCTTTTTACGCGAATTCAATCTTGTGGAGCTAGTCATTATTATTATTAAACACATGTATTACGTGTCAGACGGGGTGAAATTCAAATGCAAGAAGATGTTGGTCCACCTGTGATGATGATGATGATGATGATGATGATGTTGGAGCTTCAGTTGATGACGAATAAACAAAATAACAGGAGCGGAGTATAAGATGTTAATAACAACGCGAATGACGCGGCTGTCAGCATCTGTATTGTTGCCAGTGCAAGGAATGCCATGCATTTCATATAATATAGCGACTCTGTATATATTATATGTATAATTATTAAATATCTCTAAAATATTATTTTGAAATTAATTAAATAATATTATCATTAAAATACCCGTTTCGAGATTTTAGATATGTATTAATTATGATTAAATATTTAAATTGAATTATTTATACCCCTGGCAACACCTAGCAACACCTAGCTGTCATAATGGGATTTCGATTGACCATTATTTATAAAATTTTACAGATTACGATTAACTACCTTCTATTGACAGAGACATGAAACGTGTTATAGATAATGGATGAATCTACATTAGTTGCCGGTCAAATAGGACCATTTTACTATTTCGAAAAAGCCCCATTTTATAGTTTAAACAATCATTGAAAATGAACATTTTTTGAAGTTTCATATATTAAGATCAATACTGACAGCAAACATATTTCAAACGAAAGTATACGATATCTCGAAGGTATTCGATACATATTAAGGGCTACTTTCGCATATCTTCAATAATCAACAAATTTAAATGCAGTCTCACTACCAAATATTCTATTCTATTTTGAATATATGGCTCAGTTCCATAAAGACTTAAGAGCACACGGAATTTTAATGCTTGTACCCTGATATATTAAGGACTATTTTTCTGTATATAGCGACTCTGTATACATACGCTGAGGATATTTGAAAGATTGATCCGTACAGACAGACATACAGACATATAACATACACACAGTTAGACAATTATATATATTATGTCATCTATTAACACGCCCATTCGTACACTTGTCATTATAATTAAAACTCCAAGGTGGATATTATAATAAGATTGGTTAGAATCTATTGAATATTGTGATGTCGGCGAATCTCAAGAATCCACTTGACATCCATCGAGTGCTGCACCGTGAATACCAAATGCTCACTTTTGTGTTTATTTTGCATATTTAAATTATTCCAAAAGCATTCCTCAATGTCCACTGTTTGGATTCGTCATACTCAATGGGATTATATAAAAATGTTTTGATTATTTTGTGCAGTTTTCCCTTTCGTTGATGATTTTCTGTGCAAGTTAAGCATGCGTAACAACTTACACATATTGTAATCATAATGCGCTTACCTGCATTTTACATTAATATACTGACACTCACCTTGACCATGCCCATATCATAATCATCATTTACATATTACACTCGGAAATAGTATTCGTGATGAATGAAGTCAACCACTGACCTATTTAATATTATGTACAAAATAAATCTCCCAGAACTTAAATTAAGTAGTTCTTTACATTATTTTAAATTGTGCATTATTCGTTCGTAGTTAGCCTCAATAGTAATTATTTAGAAATTCTTATGCATGATCTACAAGAATATAGTAACAAGCAACAATATTAATTTTTATTTTTGAGACAAAAAACATACTCAGAGCTAATTTACTATCGGCCGTGATTGGTTACATTATAAAAGCATGGTATTCTTTTACGATATCGCCAATAACAACCGTTTGCAGTAAGTTTACTATATGGAAGTATGTCTAATATGTCATAATTCTGTACCCAGTTTTTTTTTTAAATAATTTTTGTCATAAATATAAATGGTTTTTATTACATTTACTGTAAAAAAATAATAGTAGGGGTTGGATATTTTTTTTATGGAGGCGTTTGACCGTATAGTGAATTATTGAGTCGTGTTAGAGCTGAATAGTATTAGTGCGTATATGAATAGAGTAGAGCTTGATAGTATTGTGTACACCAGCTCTATTCGTATACGCATATTATATTGAATACTGTTGGTATTGAGTATTCACGATTTTTTTTATTTAATACATGGATCTAAATCTCAAGTGGGACTACATCTGGATTAATACTTCAATATGCAAATCGTTCATTTTGTCCCATTTAATAATATTTCAGTCGACAGTAAGAAACATAATTTTATTTTGGGAAGGTACATTTAGTTTGTACATACATATTTTGTTTTGCTTTCTCCTCATGTCTGCATATTATTATTATGGACCAAACTAAAATCGGTCACAATGGCGCCATATGGCTGTGAGTCACAAATGGTCTCGGATAAATAGTGTATATACTTATTTTTAATAGTTAACCATATATGGTGGTGTTGTGATCGTATAAATTATCGATTAATTGATTAATCAATCTTGTATCAATAAGTCATAGTAAAGCACTTACATCGATCATCTGCCGATGGCAGTTCCAGTACAACTCGTATCTAATGATTTGCAAAATTACTACCCCTCGTCATATATTATTAATAATATAAATGTCTAAAGTGTGTGTATGTGCGGGACTTTCAACCATCAGTGTTACCAGATGGAAGAATAATATTTCATGTAATTAATACATATCTAAAAGCTCGAAACGGCTATTTTAATGATAATAATATTAAATTAATTTCAAAATAATATTAGAGATATTTAATAATGCATAATAAATGACAATTCTCAAAAAACAGTATTTATCGGGAGACTCGCTTTTTAAATATTGTGATGAGTTTTGTCATCGTGTGAAAACCGCATTATATTATTTTATTAATAATTTTTATAAAAAAATTCAAACATCTTTCGAATGAAAAAACAAACAACTTATTATCTTCGTATTAAAAACAAATCAGATCATTTAAAAATATTAAATAATTTCAAAATATTTTTAGATGTATTTAATTTGATAATTCCACATTTTTATCACTTTAAAGCAAAAATGAAATCAAAACTCAAATATAACCGTCCTATTAAACAAACAAGCAGAACATAAAAAAACATTAACAAAATTTCAATTAAAATTACCCTAGTGTTAATATAACTGGGTTATAATAATGGTATCGGTTACCTACGTAATCTGTTTAATGTCTTATTCATTCAATATGTCTCTTCGATCCTTTTATGTACATATTGACATGTGTTGGTGTTACAGTCAGTACATATTTGGAATCGGCGACATTTATATTTAGCTTTTGTGCTAATATTTTACATAATGAATTAAGGTCTTACCATATATATTTTTTTCTCGACCATACGGTGCTCCGTGTCCAAATCAAAACAGTCTGGTATAATAGAAACGTTAACGATGCGATAAGCGATCAGACGATTTTGTGACCAAATAGGGATTGAGTTTGCAGCTGGTGATGATTGAAGTGTTAATATGATATTCCTTTTTCTTATTCGGGTCACGGTTCATGCGAAAGGTTAAAAACAGATGGTAACCACTGTGATTCTATAAGTAACTCTTCTTCGTATATTCAAAAGTCTTTATTATAACTTCAAAGTACGTAAAATTGCAAACACACGCGATAATGTCATGAAAATGGAGGTCAATTAAATAAATTTACAATATTTTAATAATCAAATATTATGAGGATACATTGTAACCAGAGATGTACCAAGGTCAAACGAATATTATAGTATTATGTTATAATTTCTTATCAATGCGTTATACTACTGTCTATCCCACTTGTCTTTATATCGCTTCATTGCACGGAAAAAAGAAAGGTATAATATTCGTTTGACTTCGGTACATCCCTGGTTCTAAACAATATTTAAAAAAAAACCAGGCCTCAAATTTTTTGAAAACGTTATTAGAACCATCGCCTTCATTTATTTTATTTTATTAGTTATTTATAAGGGATCTTCTTCCTATTGACTGCAGTTAACAATAAGTCCGAGTTTGTTGATCAATATTATAAGCATTCTTTGCAGACCTCGTAACTCCAAAATATTTCATTTTTTGATATTAATGCCATCTGGTAGGAATCAATGCAGATATTTTGGAAATATTGTTAAACCCAGAAAAATATTGTATAACTTGTTATTTAGCAAGATGTTTCCTTAAACAAAAAATAATATATATATTTTTTAAATGTGTGGTTTTAAGTCTGCGTCTTTCAGCTTGAATTATTTTTTGTCTCATGTGTAAAATTTGGAAAAATTGATTTATGCAGTCTGCAAATAAAGCCAACGAATTACCACTTGTAAGTTTAATTTAGCAAGCTATATTATATTGATTTTATGATGTTTTTTTTCTTCTAAAAAATGGCCTGCTGATCCAAAATATCCTTGACCACAATATTGCATCTTTTATTTAGCATCAAGATTCTTATTGAATTCACAAATATCGACATTTTTTAATTTATTTTACAACTTGTATTTGATTGAACTTCAAATATTTTAAAGGCTACTTGAAGTAACGACGATTTTTTTCTTATTATAATTATAGTTTGAGAATATATATGAAGTTTGCCAATACTGTTTACTTAATTTTAGCAGTTCGTTGACCTACAATGAATTATTTTAATTATATAGAGCATTACGTGAAAACCTTTAATATGTTTAAAGTTTAACTTTTTTAAAGAATTGTGTCCGACTTTTATATATTTACGGTGGTTGTATGTCGTGACTGGTCCAGAATGTCATTCGATCCCAGTACACATTTCTGATATGATCTTGAAGACCTGTTTCCTTATAAAGATACATCCACAATGTCATCATCATCATCATCGGCCACACTCCGATATATTGTTATAATTATCATTATCGCGTGGTATTTAATTCGTAATGCTTTTGAACCACATAATCGTTTAACGTGTTTGCGGTGTTCGACTTTTTATTATCAGCAAAATAAATACCGCAGCTACGTTTCGGTAACGCTTTCCAGTTAAATTCAAAATCAATTGAACGCACGCATTTTATTATTGATTTTTTTAATTTTTAGCACGTGTAACGATTACACAAGCAAAATGCGATGCAGATTCTCTCAGTATGGCAAGTTAACTTTCACTATGTTCTCACACGATTCAGCTTTACATGTAACGTAGTATATTGTGCAACTGTATTACTGCATCTTCAAATATATTTATTTAGATTAATTTATAATGATTGATAGCATTTTTTTTAAATACAGAATGATATGAAAAATGTGAAATATCTTACCATGTGATACACTAGTTATTAAATCGGGGGTTAAAATTAGATACTACTGATATAAAAAAATACATATGTATACAGGGTAGACTTAATTGATAGGTGGTAAGGTATCGTAAAATGAATTTTTAATATTTACAATTAATTGTTTAAGTATTCCTAAGTATTTAACAGACACAATACTTTGTACTTCCCAGAAACTGATTCCAATATGGTGCCCCTAATTCGATTACAAAAGGACTATTACATTTTTTATATTAATTTAAAAAAAAAAATTTTTATATTTATCACCGTCTAAAATATTCTCAGTGTAGGACCACCCTGTATACATATAGCGTTATTTATTTAGAATTTTTATTTTCATAGAATTTCTTAGGGACCCCACACACGTTCAGTTTAACCAATACTATTTCTTCGGTACAATTCTACCGATGAAACTAAAAATGTGTAAGACCGCTTATAAAATTTCTTAAAATATAACAAACAAAATTCAATATGTTGGACATATACAATAGGACAAAAATATATAATTAAATAATTTTCATTGCTTGGTTTGTGTTTGTGAATGTATCTCGTTTCTTTGTTATAGTGACTGCCTTTTAATGCGTTTAATTTGTTCAAAATCGCCCTTGGTAAAATAACTCTTCATTGTGTTTTCAAACATACTAAACACATCCGTTTGTTGAAAGGAAAATAATAAATTTCGCACTTAACTTAACTAAAATCGTGCATCAAATACATACGTAAATATTAAATTGTCAAACAAAGAAGAACATTTCCTTGATAAAGAATACATATTTTCTCAGAACCGGTGAACTTATTTCGAAACAAAGACTTGCGAATGTTTGCACTTCAGTGTTTGTTTTGCATGATTCAGTGTGTTTTATGTACTTAATTTTAACTATTCGTAAGCTAGGAGTCCAAAATATAAGTTTAGGGCAAATGGACTTAGATAGTATTTGGAATAATGAATCACTATAAAAAGTTAGCAATTTGTCCAAGTCTTGTTGCCTACGCAATTCTCAACGGGCCTTGCTTTAGCGAACTGTGACGTGTTCTTATAAGGATCGGAACACACTTATGTCATACAGCCCAACTTTTTTGGATGCCATAAAATAAATATGCTAATATGTAGATGTCTTGTGAAAATGTAAAATTAAAATAGATAGTAGAGTGCAATTTTTAGCCAAATGTCATGAAATAAATAGTGATATACACGAGTATTTTAATATCAGATATTCAGAATTGTAAAGGAATTCTAAACAGAAGTATAAATATTTATTACACTTTAACAATTTTTTTAGACACAACGTGTTTATTCATTTTTTTAAATTATACCTGTTGGCGATCTTATATGTCACCGAGAGGACAGGAAATCAGAGTAAATCTGGATCAAGAATTGTATCGGATAGTAATCGATTAAAACATCTTTTACTTGAGCTAGATTTGAACCTATAACCACAGTGTTTTTGCCTTATTCCCTGATCTGTGCTAAATAAATATAATCTTATAAAGAAAGACCCAAATGAACAATAATATGTAAAAAAAAACGTTAACTAATAAATTATTATATGTATTTATATAAAAAAAAGAATGGGTGGATCAATAATTGTCACAATAACAGTATACCCTCGATATTATTAAAATAAAAAAGCATATGATAAATTATTCGAATATACATTTGAAATTTATTTAAAAACAAGAGCATGTAGTAAACATCTTGTATATTGTTGTTTAAATATCACGAACTCAACGTTGACTTGTTTCGAGTAAAACGACTTTAAAGGAAAAATATTATCAAAATGTATCATGGCACGGAAATAAATATGTATGTGAAATTTAAAAACTCACTAATTCGCCGTTATCTCAAATATAAAATATGAAATATGACTTATTGCATTGTGGCAGTATACCCTCGATATTTAGTATTGAGCCAGTATCAATCTGTCGACACCAGTACTAAATAGTTTGTGACCATAATATTTGAACTATTGTGTACAAGTGTGTAGCACAGCTATCATGAAATATGACATGTTCACATTTATGCGGGTGACTTTATCATCTAACACACTTACAGACCCCTTATATTAAAAATAAATAATAAATATTATAATCGTTATAGTTATAATGAGACTGTCTCTGATATGGAATGCACATTCTTGCTCTGTATTGTATGGAAGACAGTGTCAAACAATGCTCTCGAACAATGAGCACATTTCAATACACACAACTACAATTTTAATCGATACACCATTGTCAGTCCCATCGTCATCATTCTAAATAATAACTTGGCGCAACGAAAATTACGCAGGTTTAATCGGTGCCCATTGTTATTAATTAATTAATATATATTGACGATAGTTAGCGGAGGCGGCCTCATTGCCAATATCTAATTATATAATATAAATGGGCCGATTACTTTATTGTCTTAATGTTAAATTTATACAATTTAACGCCGTGGATGAAGTCACCGTTCGCTTTGTAAAATTTATATAATTATCATAAACATTCAACATGTGTTCTTGACAGATCAGTGTTTAATTATAACATTTATCCATGAAAAACCTTTCATAATTGTGTATTACAACAAGATACAACTTGGGTTACAATTTATCATCATTAAAAGGAAAACTGCATATTTAATATACATTTCTTGGACAGTTTTCTAGTTAAAAATTAATATAACATTTAAAAAAAATATAAGTCACATTCCAGGATATTACGTTACTCAATAGTTCATAACCAAACCTCGGTCAAGAGTGTGAAAAAAACTGATTATATTTTTATCCACAATGGCTTATAATCGTAGACCACTGCGTGGCTCATATTTTTATAAAATGTATGTAATGCTTTATTATATATAAAATGTATTATTATATATATATTATTAGATCAATTATATAATAAAATAAAATTACTATTTTTTTTTAATTTGCATTCAACTCTATAGTTTGTCCCCAGAATAGAATAATTAATATATGATAACTATTGATGTTTATAATATAATGTTTTGTGTAAATATTAGAGACTTAAAATGAAATGATACAAATAAAATGATCAAATAATAAAGGAAATCGATGGAGTGCTTCAATGCGTCAAAGCACTTTATCACACCCACTTAGACTAATTCTGTTCATTAGTATGCAATTTTATTTCAATAAGTGAATATTATCGTGTTTTTAATTGATTTATATGGGAAATATTGATGACGGATTGTGCTCGTTATAGGAGGTTTCATTGTATGTAATTGAATAAAAAATAATTCGTATACTTATTTGACTATTGATCCGAAATGCTAATGATTTTAATTTTATAATTATTAAGTAAAATTGCCAGATTATTAAAGTTCGCTTTCGAGGTATTTTGTAAAATACGAAAAATTTATAAAATAAACACAATGATCATAAACAAAGAACATGTGTTCGTGACTCGACTGGCGCTGATAACGTTCTCGTTTTTATCTTTATTGTTTATTTTTAATGAAAATGCAACCTTCACATTATTGAATATTATCAAACAAAGGCTTAAGTCCTTAACGAGGTTCAAATGACAATATCCTTTTATAAGGGGGTCAAGTATGGTGTTTCCCCGTAGAAAGTGGATTACGTCACCATGACTCACGTACCAGGGATGCCATACCTTCAGCTTTAGTCACACACCTGTTCCGCTTCACCTTTACATTATTCTCTTTCAAATATATTATTTAGCTATAGTCTGTTCAGATTAAGATCATCGTTTATATCGAATGCATTATCGAGATTATTTCGATATGTAGTGACAGCTGGGTGCAGCAAGATCTATTACTAATACTCTTAAAAGCATATAACAAGCATAATTATCTACCATTTTATTTATCGAGACACATTAATCATCTGCTCAATGTGGGTAGACTTGCATTTCCTTAACTAAACTATCTACAACGAAAAATAAATTAACGCCTTTTTATTTTGTAATTTCAAAAAAAAAACTATAAATACATGCACCCAGTGTTTATTTTAATACTTTTTATCAAGAGAGAAACTATTTTTTTTTTTATAATTTACTAGTGTAATAATAGCTCAGGGGATAAGGCTACAAATATTGTGGTCATGAGTTTAAATTAAAAAAAAATGATCGGTTATTACGACTGGGAGATCGCGAAGAATATTAATAAAATCAGGTTTACTCTGATTTCGTGTATTGTAAGGTAAATACTGATTATTAAGTCGGTGACCTGTGTAACTAGAAATAGTTAAGATCACCGACAGACAATTAATTAACAATTTGTTATGTCTAAAAAACAAGAATTTGTAAAAACCTGAGAAATTTTTTTGGGGCGTATATGAATAAAGTAATGGATCGATTATTATTATATTTAACTAATTTATTCTTAAATCGTAATTTTTCGGATGGATGTAAAAAACGGGATTAATTAATTTCTAAGGCAATATTTTAAAAGGTTACTTAAAATATTGCAAAAATATTATATATTATTTTATCTGCTGTATTTATTTATATGCATATTAATTATAATTATAAAAAAATGTTTGTATACGATGTATATAAAATAGAATTAAGAAGCAATCACTATGTTACTATATAAGTTCGCTCCCAAACAAGCCTTGTAGGTGGCAGAATTTGTTGAAAAGAGTTCTCTCAGGTGCGCAAATTCGTTGCCAAATTGCTGTAATTATTCATAATTAAAAAATCACTCCTCGATAAATATTATTTTCACTGATTACTAGTCCGGTTTTATTTCAAAAATCAATTATATTGTTGTGTAAAGCAGTTTTGTCAAAATAAAATCATCCAATGAAGAGAGTGTAATAAAGTAAGTTATGCGACCAACGCACTTAAACCAATTGCCAATTAAACACAAACAATGAATAATTGGTATTTACATAAAATGGCAATTAATCTCGTTCCATGCAGATTTATGTGCGATACAATTATGTCATTTGCATCTGTGGCCTTCTTGTAGCGTTAATTTAATTAAGGTTCTCGTACATCAAACTATCATTTCGATATTCTAAAAGAGTATTATTAATTCAGGAGAGGACGTGTGAGTAATTCGATTCATATGATTTTAGTTGCGTAACTGTATTTGCTTGTTCTGGCGTGACTCAATGGCGTCTAACTCTCTTTAACATTTATTTAATAATAATACAAAAAAAAACATAGATTATTTCACTCAGCTAGTTCAGAAACCTTGAGGCCCATATTCAATATACCAGCGTGATAGCTCAGGGGATAAGACGCGTGGCTACTAATACTGTGGTCATAGGTTCGAATCCCACTCAAGTCAAGAATTTTTAAATTGATTTGATCGGTTATTACGACTGGGAGATCGGGAATAATATTAATAAAATCCCGATCGATCGTCTTGATCCAGGTTTACTCTGATTTCCTGGATTGTAAGGTAAATACTGAGGCGATTATTAAGTCGGGCAGAGCCGCTCTGTCGGTGATCTGTGACAAACAATTATCACGTTGTGTATAAAAAACCCTCTCAAAAAGACCCTTTCTAAAAATAAAAAAGCTCTTCGGAGCGTAAATAAATAAATAAATATAATTAAGTGTGTTAGAGATCGTTCGTGTACGAATATACTAGAGCTTTGTAATATTTATTGGTGTACACGCATACGCACCGCACGCACACACACACACTTATTGTACTATTATATTGAATACGGGCCTGAAAGGCTTGTGCCAAAGTCAAACGAGGGCGATGATAATAATATATGTTTTGTTGAAAGTTTTTTTGAAATATTAATTAGATCAAGAGATGTACTAAAGTCAAACGAATATTGTAGTATTATACCTTATATCCTTTTTCCTCCTATAATGCAATGAATGACGTGTAATTTATTCTTATTATTGCATTGGTAAGAAATTAGAATATAATACTATTATATTCGTTTGATCTTGGAACATCAGTATCTTAAATAAATGTTGTCGTTTAAGGACAACTTGTACTACATATGTATTTCATTTGATCAGATATCACCGATATATATATATATATATATATATATATATATATATATATATATATATAATATTAGCAAGATGTTTAAATATCAGAGGCAACAATAATTGTCCCACTCAGACTCATCTGCTTCGTCCGCCATCTTGATTTATATGCATACATCCAGTTGGTCGTTCTAATATATCGGTTGGTCATGATCTTAGGTTTATATCTTCGACTTATTGGTTTAACGGTTAAACCGTATTTAGTTTTAATTTTTAGCAATGACTATTACGTAAATCGCTAATTCCAACGTCACGTTTCTCTTTGACAAATGTCCATATACGGTCATACAAGCGACAATGCTTGGATATTTTTTTAAATAATTTTCAATCACAATGAATTAATTTCCAAGGTTGCAGTTTGTGATTCTCCGAAGGACGCATAATGGAAGAAAAAGTGTGCTCATAATAATTCGAGGAAAATGACGAGCGATTCAGCATTTGAGTGGGAATCGTTATATTTATTTAAAGTCCACATAATGTTTTTCGTTTGTAAAATAATTTGCAAAATCCACGTGTTTGTTTAGTGAGTCGTCGAGGTGGCGAGGCTCTTTTTTTTCAATGGGAGGATGACTCATTGTTAAATATATTTATAAATAAACACAACGCTGCGTGTTTGGCACATTATGGCCTACTCAACGATCTTTATGAACTCATCTTTTTGCTAACCGACTTCGTTATTTTTAAATTTGAATAATATCCGTTGGAGGATTAAACGCTTGTTGGCTCGTGCATTCATCTCGTCACTTGTCTTTTTGTTTCAATTTATGTAAAACTAATATTCTTATCCAATTATCTATCGGCAGAATGATATCGCCTGCATAAAAATTATGTATGCATTTAAGTCTTTATGGAACTGAGCCACATATTCAATCTGGTAACACTGCCTATCACGTGTCACTCGGTTTAATTATTATTTATAAAATATAAAAGTTTCCGATTAAATACCTTCTATTGACAGAGACATGAGATGTGTTATAGATAATAGATGAATCTAAATTAGTTGCCGGTCAAATAGGACTATTTTACTATTTCGAAAAAGTCCCACTTAATAGGTTAAATAATGATTGAAAATCAACATTTTTCGACGTTCCATAAAGACTTAGGAGCACACAGATTTTTTTGCACTTACGATATTATACGCTGAAGCAGGCGATATAATGCAACGATCACCATGAAATGACATTTTCTCTACAAACACACAATTATTACTAGAGCTCGGCTAAGTGGGACCAATTCATCATACATTAAATATATTTGCAATGATTTAAATTTTAAACCGGTTTTTGGACCCTTTTAGCCGAGGTTTGGTAATAATCGGAGCACTGGAAACTGCGCGAAACTTGTATTTTTATTAAATTGGTAAATTATATCATTCGATTTAAAATCTCGGCTATTATAATATTGACAACAATCTAATAATATTAATATTTTTTTAAATTAACCCATCCACACAGTATTCGGCCACATTCAACATTCTAATTTCTCCCATGAATATAAAAAAATATCTATGATAATTAATGTATAAATATCAGAGAAATTAAATAGAATGATACACTTTAATAAAATTATAACCCGCGCAGTTTCCAGTGCTTCAAGGCGCTGGAAAATCGTACAAAAACCGGTTTAAAATTTAGAGCAGTGCAAAGATTACATTTTTAGTTTTAAAAAAATCATATTTTCCCAAAATTCAACCACATTTCATTTCTCCCATGCATATTTGAGACATAAGGTAAAGTGTAAAGTGGAAATATCAGAGAATAATTATCAATTATCGAATAATAATTAATAAAGTTACTCAATTGGCCCAAAACAATTGAGTGAACTCATTTATTACATATTATCATATAATTCCTATAAACGAGTACATATTAATATCAGAATAAATTTTTTATGAACCTGGAAATCAGATTAAGCCTAAATTAATATAAAACATTTTTATTCACTCTCCATATTGACAATATTTTTTTGTGTACATAAATAGTATTATTATTTATTTTAATAATATAACATCGTTTCCATAATATAGAACCGCTTCAGTCAATGTGAATTTCATCATCTCATAAGAAGACATCATTCATGCACATAAATATCACTAAAATGACATAATTAAGTAATTTTAATATCAAAGGCGGCATCGTGCAAAACATAATTTGATAATTGCTAAAAAATCCCGACAATGTGTGGGTTTCGATTAATGCTAGATAATTTAATTTGACTCTGTGCAATGAGCCGATCTTTTGTATAATTTCTGCATATTTTCCTGTAACATTAAGATGAAAAATATATTTTAAAAAATTCATATTCGATGAATCACCAATTGCATCGAGACCACAACTGTTAAAACAATTCCAGCCGACAGTTTCATTTTACTAATTTAAAATGCGGCTTTGTATAAATTCCATTTTTTTTATACTAGTAAATAATTGTCGAATTTGCATTCAATGGCTTTATCGATTGATTTATTTAAAAAAAAAAACTGTTATCTACCCACGAGTCAAATTGATCGAGTGGGCGATCATACTGCACAGTCTGTAGTTAAATTAATGAAAATTAAATAATAATATATAGTGGCTTGAACTATGAAATGCAGACATCAGATTAAATTAGTCATTAGTGTTTTGTTACTCATTTTTTTATCAGTTTTTAATGACTCACAAATATTACGTTTTATGATCAGCAGCCTTTATAAAATTAATAATAATTTAACTTATTTGGCCTTAGGTTATCGCTCGTAACAAATAATGTAATGACAACTTTCCGATGAGTTATCGCCTTGAATTCAATACATTTGTTATCATCAATATTATGGTCTTTTTGTTATTCTCTACTACAATTTTAATATTTCTAATCAATTAATTTGAGTTCCTTTATTTTTTTGATTTAATGCGTTTTTTAATGTTACGTTCCTTTTTTATTGATCTGATTATTTAATATTTTTAAATCATAATTAGAAATATTTAAGCGTAATCACTCACGTTCAGTTAAAATTTCGGTTTTAACTGATGAAATTAAAACTGTGTGTTTCAAGATTTAAATAATACAGACTACTTCTTCTATTTAACTGTGATTTTTTTTCATAATCGTCAAGTAAGAGGTAACTTTTTCTTTCTGCTGCTCGTATTCTATAAATTAATCCAAAATAAAATGGCTGTTGTTTTTAATTATTAAAAATAAAATATTATTGCAAACCTCTTAAAATATTCGAACAGACATTTTTTCAGATTCAAGTTCTTAAAAAATACATATTGTGTTCCCATTGAAATTATGAATTAGTTATTGGGAATTTTTATATGTATATCTTGCGTGAAGCATTCACCGTGAAGTTAGGTCGTTTTAATTGAATGACTTTTGTTACTTTTTTTTATAAATTATTCCAAATTATTAAACACAGTGACAATCCCTCGTTTCTTACTAAAAATACAAAGTGTGATTTAACGCGTAACAAAATTATCTGAAATATGTTAATCGCTCGTTTAACACGAAACAGGTTTTCCTGTTAAATAAAATCACATTCCTGAGTATGAAAAGTAAATAAAATGAGAAATGTAATAATTTTATTATTGTTGTTGGTTGCCGACAATATGTAGCCTGGTGACCGGTTTTTTGGAAGGCGACTTTATCCATTTTTTGTACAACACATTCCTTTTTCTTCCGCACTCGTGCATATTATTACATTATATTTGAGATTAATTATCCCATGGTTAAAATATTTTCATATTATATGTACAAGGTTACTCTGAGTAAATACATAGAATTTTAAATGGAAAGTATGCACAAGAATGAAATAATTGAATAATTTATGGTAGGAACACCCTAAGCTCTAAAAATGAATTTAAACCGTTAAAAAAGTAGGGGAACTTAAGGTTTATTATAGAAAGACAACAAGTGAAGTTTTGTATATAAAAATTGACACATTTTTTAGACAAAATTTTCTATTAGTACATTATATATATTTCAAATAAAAATGTATATTATGTGATATAAAATATTCTTCAAATAAGTAGTATTTTTTTGGTTTAGAGTTTTTCATAAATAATTGATTGTTAAAGGAAAGATTTTTATTAACATTACAAGTAGAATAACTACTCGAATAAATGAATATAATTGGAACACTACTCTACCTACAATATTTTTTTCCACTAATTAACAAAAAAACCGATCAAAAGTACAGCAAAGAAACTATTACCGTCTTTACGGTGTACGTTTACGGCGACGCACGCCTAGGAATCTCGAAACTTACTCGTCATTGCGGTTCGACTCATCTGTTTGGTCCACCATCTTGATTTTTATACATTCCATGGTACCGATTGATGACGTAATTTATACTAAGCTAAGCATGGAAAAACCCGAATGCATAAATCCTACAGTTTTATTATTATTCAATACTTAATAATAACAAAGATGAAATTCAAAAGAGTCATTTTTATTTTAACCTGTGCACATAGATATAAACATTAGATATCGCATTGCATATAAATAATTCGCGTAATTTTGTTTACCCCGTATATTGTTGCACTCTTCTCTCCTATTCGATAAAGGCATAAGCGTGTCTCCCTCACTCAACACATTTCTAGTGACCACTGAGAGTGGTTATGACAACATTTTGTTAATAATTTGAAACATGTTAAAGAAGTAGTGTTTGGTAAAAAGTGAGGCTAGATGTATTTGAGTGTATGTTTGAGTCCATATGACATGTAGTAACAATGCATTTACCCATTTTACTGTGAAATATAACTGAAGATATATGTTTACAGTATAATTTTTGCCAGCTAACTCATGTTTTTGGCCACAGCATTATTTTTATTGAGCTCAAATTAAACACTTACATAAATTAGTGTTACACAAAATCGTAATTAATTGTGTTTATTGTCACGTCTGTTTAGATGTTATCGCCTTAACTGAGATCAGAATCCATATAAAGCTAAACAATGGGTTCGTGGGTGATATTTTATCGAGAAAAGAGGATGTGACGTATTCACTAGTTCCGTCCTTCTGTTTCACTTTCCTTGCGGTTTGCCATCCTGCTTTTAATTCATTTATGAATTATACTTATTTTGTCCAAACCACAAAATTATAACATGCGTAATCTATGCCAAGTTATTTTTAATTCTCTGATTAAAAACGTATCTATAAAAAAATGATTAATGTCACACTTAAGGTATTGCATTACCTCATTACCAATCCCAGACTTTTTCGGTGAGTTAGTTAAAAAAAATCCTGCACTGTTAAAATTTCGTATAAATGCAAGTAACGAGTTAAAGTTGAAGTATGATACAAATATCGGTTTCAATTTGCAATATAATTGCCGCTTATTACATGTTAAATTAATTTGTTTGTATGTGCAAATTTCATAATTTTAAATATTATTGAATATTTTTATGCAAAAATATAGTTTTGACATTTGTTATAATACTTGGATTACAATTAGTTCAATATCATTAAGTGCATATTTAACTCGATTAAATTGTAGTTATGTTTTTGTATTAATTATTATTAAACTGTTGGACGAAAATTGTCAATAAGCATTATTTAAGAAATGGGGAATATGTTTATTAATTTAAAAAAAACCAAAATAGACATACAACTTGAGTTACAATTAGTTAGTAGATTTTTATGTTAATGGTTCATCAAACCCCTTAAAGTTTGGGATTCCTAGGCGTGCAGCATCGCTTAAAAACGGCAATAGAGTTGCTTTACTGTACTTTTGATCGGTTTTTTGTTAATTGGTGCCTCGCCCGAGGCTCAGACGAGGCGTTAACTAACAAAAAACCGATCATAAGTGTAGCTAAGTAACTCTACTATCGTATTTACGGTGACGTATGCCTGGGAATCCATTACTTTATGCATTAATTATATATTGTTAGAGTGATGACAAAAATAAGAACAAAATAAATCATAATTTGTATGTGCAAAAAAAAAGATGTAACATTTTTTATTGAGTTAATTCCGAACAATTTGATGGTTTTCCTATATTTTTTCAATTACTTTAGAGAAGAGTATTTATGTTTAGATGTGTTTTCATTAACCATAAATTGTTTTTAAGTTAATGAAGTTAATCGCCAAATCAACCACACATTTATCAATAATAATTTATTAGTGGTAGACCAATATGATTTGTGTGGTCAATGAATGATTGAATTGACCGATACAGTTGCTGATTTTTTATTTAGTTATTGTTAGTCGTCGGTGTTCTTGTATTATTAATGTATTATTGGAAGCCAACCCAACCGGTTTACACTCTCAAAGTGACTGACTCCGCCCAATATTACGGCATCTCGATACTCTCCTTATACCATTTTAGGATTATTGACTTAGGGACACTCTACAATGTATAAAGTACAGTAATGCGGTCGGTTTTTTCCCCCTCGTTTAAGCCATACATGGAAAACTTAACATTCGACACACTTGTTTAACATTGCAGTCCTTAATGTATGCCATTAATTAGATTGTCGCTCGACCTCTTTGACTATACGTAAAAATTGCCATGTATGTCGTTATCTGATACTAGGTTGTAATCGTTGGCAGTGAAAATGTATTATTCTGATAACACTTGTACTGAGTCATATCGATAAAATATATATTCAACACCTCAATAAACATTTGCAGCGTTAAAAATACGTATCCATATCAAAGGATGAAAAAATGTATTCAATTAAACTCTATGACAAAGAAATAAATACACTGTGTACAACGTGTCTTTAATTGAACTTCAAACATTTTAAAGCCAGCAACACGACTACAAAATATATTTTAAATAATTTATTACAAATCAACGAACTACGAAAATTAATTGAATAGTGTTGCCATACGATACTAACATCACACACTCGCTCACTAATAATAAACAAATAGTTTGTATTGAATGAAGAAGGCAGGATAAATGACAAGATGGCAAACCAAGCAGATGAATTTGACAGAGGCAACACTATTTGTCTCACTCAAACACGTCTACTTGGTCCGCCATCTTGATATTTATATACATCAAGTTGTCTGGTAGTAACAGTAAAACACACGAAATAGTTGAGAGCAAAATTTTACAATTAGTTTTAGATTAACAGAGAGTCAAAGTGAACAAGGCCGTGTCAATAAAATATATTATTCATCAATATTGTTGACAACTGGCCTAAAAATGAAAGTAAATTAATATTATTTAAAATGATAATTGATAAAGAAAGAGTACAATTCTTTTAAAATAATAATATTCAGCATATGCAGAAATGAATGAATTAATTTCACAGTTTGGGATATCTTATATTGTTGGTCAGTTTCTTTGTTACTTAATGCCCCGCCCGATTTTACACATAATAATAAATATGTGTAAAAGGATAAATCCCGGTTAGCCTCATTTCTTATTCACCCTCAATTGCCCATGACAGTGTATTAATTTTTTTTCTTTTTGTTTACAGACATACTCTGGCCTTTTCTGCGTGGTGGTGAACCCGTACAAAAGGCTTCCCATCTACACAGAGAAGATTATGGAAAGATATAAGGGCATCAAGAGACACGAAGTGCCCCCACATGTCTTCGCCATCACAGATACAGCCTACAGGTCTATGCTTCAAGGTATGTAACAGCTGAATTATATTTATACAGTTACACTATATTGAATGTATGGTTATTCAGATCGCGAAGACCAGTCCATATTGTGTACGGGAGAATCCGGTGCCGGAAAAACAGAGAACACGAAAAAAGTTATTCAATACTTGGCGTATGTTGCAGCCTCCAAACCCAAAGGATCTGGAGCGGTAATTACCCATTATTCTTAATGATTATACTCAACACATTACCAATATGGAATTCTGAAGAAGGCCGCCACGTATTCAATATTCTTTAAATACGTCTGCTAATTGTTCTGACCTGACTGACATATTTCGTTATTTGCTTCTTCATGATTTATTCATAATGATTATGTGGGTGTGTCTAAATACAATTTTTTGAGGATTACACAAAATTTCCGTAATACAACATGGGTTGCCAACCGTCCCGGAATTGGAATCAATGTCCCTTATCCCGGATGAATGATACATTCTCTCATTTGTGCATTTTTTTAGAATTAAATAAAATTAGCACAAAAAACCATGGGTTGCCAACTGTCCCGGAATGGGAAACACTATCCTTGTATCCTAAATGAATGATAAATTATCCTTAATTTTTGAGAATTAACTTTCTGTAATAGTTCAGATAAATAAAATAAAAAAAACTGCATTTTTTAAACTATTATATAAAAATCAGGTTGTGGCTGACTGATGATTATTATATCCAGTTTTTTAGCTATTAGTTCACCGAAATCATAAAAAATTGACAACCCTAGTTAGAATAGTATTAAAAAAAATCCCAAAAATTGACAGAGCTACAGATCGCCAACAAAATAAATTCACACAAATGCACCCAAATAACAACGGATCCAATTATGTTTGTAGAGCAAATGTGCAATTCTTGACATGCCTAGAGTCAATTAATAACGGTTGTGATTACCTATTACCAATCATAGCCGTTTGCATAGATGTTTTTATGATTATCTTATTTTGAAAACATGATCTACAACAATTTGTTTGGTCACGAGATATGTCTATTTAGATTTCCATATTCGATAAATCAGTTTATCTATTCTTGGAGACCAGACGATGCCTTATAAAGACACGTCAGTCACCTAGAACCATATTTGGTGACGATTTGCAGCATGAGCGCCGCTTTAACTTTCTGCCAAATATGTACAGAGATATTACGAGAAATGTCTTGATTCGTTACACGGTTTAACACCTGTTCCGTTAATTGTACACATTTTTGTCTTGTGTTAATAAATACAAATGGCTGTATTATCTGGAGCTGCCTAATGCCTTTTTAAAAGTACAAGTCATAGTTTGTTTACTTGAAATAAAATTTAATGGCTTCTTTTCTTCCAAGAATAAGAGTCAATTTTATCTTGTGTGACCCACTTGCATGTTATTTTTTTCAGTCCACATATTATATTACGTTAATATTATGGCAGCATGTATATTTAAATATTATAATTTTTGGGATTATCATTGCATCAATTCGAACCATAATGGGATATGAGATTAATGTTATTATAATAGTGAAACAGACCACACAAAGAAATGCATGTTGTTTTTATATGGACATAGATAATTGTACACAGAGCCTGATTATTATGACATACACACAAACACTACTTGATAAAAATGCCAATCATTTTATTTATAAATACTTGGTATTTTTAATAAGTGAATATTTTTTTACGCAATACTAATGCCACAATTCTGTCTTGTGAATACTCTATGTTTCTATCTTGCTGGGTTGCATCTTCTTCTCGCATACCGATGAATGCTGATCATCAATTCGACTGTGCAGACGCCGACACCTCAATTCATCATCGTAAGTATGCCCATGTCTGATATCCAACGTAAAATTATGTTGCATGCATGGCATCTATTAAAAAATAAATTACACTATTATTAAAAAATAAATAACAAATTAAAGGATTATCATGCATTCTCATAATGGTATAAACAATTATTTTTTTTATTATTATTTACATCATTCTTGGATTTTAAAGAAACAACCGCAAGTATGTTAAAAATAAAAACAAACTAGTTTTTCATACAATTTAATGGTTTGGACTCTTTTTAGTGTATACATTTATAAAGTAAGGTGTAAATATAATATGGGCACGTAGTTAGTTGTGTGTTGTAAGTAATCAACATGACACATTGAAATCTGATCATATTAGTAGTAATGTAAATAATGTTTGATAATCAAATCATTGAATCATTTATTATATTTTCACATGCTGCTTGAATTGTAGGCACCTCCGCAAGTAACTACGTTTGAGGTAATGTATTTTTTTGTCTTTCCAATAATTATAATTAAACCACGACTATAGGAGACCGCTTTAAACATTAATTTTGTAAGAGTTCCCATCCAAATCAGTTTGTTTATATTGATAAATCCAAAATTTGTGTGTAATTAAGTCATCTTGTGAGAATAAATATATTTAATGACACTTTTTCTAAAAATAGGGTGAATTGGAACAACAATTACTACAAGCTAATCCCATTCTTGAAGCTTTTGGAAATGCAAAGACTGTCAAAAACGACAATTCTTCTCGATTTGTAAGTACAAAAATTGGTTTTGTAAATAAATCTGATAATAGTGTATGATTATAATGTTACTTATTGAATTACAGGGTAAATTCATCCGTATCAATTTTGATGCTTCCGGTTACATTGCTGGTGCCAATATTGAAACATACTTATTGGAAAAATCAAGAGCAATCCGTCAAGCTAAAGATGAAAGAACTTTCCATATTTTCTATCAACTTCTTGCTGGTGCCAGTCCTGAACATAGGGCTGAATTCATATTGGAAGATGTCAAAGGATACAATTTCTTATCACACGGATCTCTTCCTGTGCCTGGCATTGATGATTCTGCTGAGTACCAAGCCACCATAAAATCGATGAACATTATGGGAATGACCCAAGAAGATTTTAATTCCATTTTCCGAATCGTCTCTGCGGTGATGCTTTTTGGAAATATGCAATTTAAACAAGAACGAAATTCTGATCAAGCAACACTTCCCGACAACACTGTTGCCCAAAAAGTTGCACATCTTTTAGGTATACTGTTGTGTTTTAGAAAAATATATTTTTTTTTAAATAAAAATGTACTAATTTTGTTTTACTTTTTTAAAGGTGTCTCTGTTACCGACATGACTAAGGCATTCTTGAAGCCCAGAATTAAAGTTGGTCGTGATTTTGTCACTAAAGCCCAAACTAAAGA
Source organism: Agraylea sexmaculata (assembly GCA_022606485.1). Classification (NCBI taxonomy): domain Eukaryota; kingdom Metazoa; phylum Arthropoda; class Insecta; order Trichoptera; family Hydroptilidae; genus Agraylea; species Agraylea sexmaculata. The sequence continues at coordinate 98,196 of JAGTTH010002027.1, forward strand.
GCAAGTTGAATTTTCTGTGGAAGCAATTTCAAAGGCTTGTTACGAAAGAATGTTTAGATGGCTTGTCAACAGAATAAATAGATCCCTGGACAGAACCAAAAGACAGGGTGCTTCATTTATTGGTATTTTGGATATGGCAGGGTTCGAAATTTTCGAATTGAATTCTTTTGAACAATTGTGTATCAATTACACAAATGAAAAACTTCAACAACTATTCAATCACACTATGTTTATTTTGGAACAAGAGGAATATCAACGTGAAGGAATTGAATGGAAGTTTATCGATTTTGGTTTGGATCTTCAACCCACGATTGATTTGATTGACAAACCGATGGGTATCATGGCTCTTCTCGATGAAGAATGTTGGTTCCCTAAAGCTACCGACAAAACGTTTGTCGAGAAACTTGTCGGAGCTCATTCCGTACACCCTAAATTCTTGAAGACAGATTTTAGAGGTGTCGCTGATTTTGCCATTATTCACTATGCTGGAAAAGTCGACTATTCAGCTAACCAATGGCTGATGAAGAATATGGATCCATTAAATGAAAATGTAGTGTCGCTATTACAATCTTCTCAAGATCCATTTGTTTGTCACATATGGAAAGATGCAGAGATTGTAGGCATGGCCCAACAAGCTCTTACGGATACCCAATTTGGTTCCAGAACTCGTAAGGGAATGTTCCGTACAGTTTCTCAATTGTACAAAGAACAACTCACCAAACTCATGGCCACATTGAGAAATACCAATCCCAACTTTGTGCGTTGCATAATTCCTAATCACGAAAAACGTGCTGGAAAGATTGAAGCACCTCTTGTTCTGGATCAACTCAGGTGCAATGGTGTCCTTGAAGGAATACGTATTTGTCGACAAGGTTTCCCTAATAGAATTCCCTTCCAAGAATTCAGACAAAGATATGAATTGCTCACGCCCAACGTGATCGCCAAAGGCTTCATGGATGGAAAAAAAGCATGCGAGCAGATGATTACAGCCTTAGATCTCGATCAAAATTTATATCGTGTGGGACAGTCGAAAATCTTTTTCAGAGCTGGTGTTCTCGCACATTTAGAAGAGGAGAGAGATTACAAAATAACAGATTTAATTGTTAACTTCCAAGCTTTCTGCAGGGTTTCTTGGCCAGAAGAAACTATCAAAAGAGACTGCAACAGCTTAATGCAATCAGAATCATTCAAAGAAATTGCGCCGCTTATTTAAAATTAAGGAATTGGCAATGGTGGCGACTTTATATTAAAGTCAAACCATTATTGGCAGTTACCAAACAAGAAGAGAAATTAACTCAAAAAGAAGATGAGCTTCGTCAAGTCAGAGAAAAACTTGACGCACAACTGAAAAGATGTCAAGAGTATGAAAAGAAATTCCAAGATGCCAACGATGAAAAGATTCATCTATCAGAGCAGTTACAAGTAAGATAATTTCAATAAGTATATCAATGAATAATTCATATACAATAATATATTTTTTCTTTAGGCTGAAGTTGAATTGTGTGCGAAGCTGAAGAAGGTCGTGTCCGACTTGCTGCTAGAAAACAGGAACTCGAAGAACTTCTCCACGATATGGAAGCCCGTATTGAGGAAGAAGAGGAAAGGTCTACTGGGTTAACACTCGAAAAGAAAAAACTTCAAATTAATATTCAAGTCAGTACAGTCCTTTTCCTATTTCTCTTATTTTTTGGTTTAGAGTAAAAATTAATAAATAATGTATCTTTTAGGATCTTGAAGAGCAACTTGAAGAAGAAGAAAGTGCTTGCCAAAAGCTTCAATTAGAAAAAGTTCAGCTGGATTCTCGCATTAAAAAGTTTGAAGAAGATCTTGCTCTTTATGAAGACACCAATCAAAAACTGGTCAAAGAGAAAAAAGTAAATATCAATTGTGTTATTTTGTATTTTTGTGTAATTTTTATAAACATAAACTTTTTTTTAAATTTAGATCCTTGAAGAAAGAAGTGCCGACCTTTCACAGACTTTAGCTGAAGAAGAAGAAAAAGCTAAGCATCTCTTGAAATTAAAAGCCAAACATGAAAGTACTATAGCAGAATTAGAAGAACGTTTCCTTAAAGATCAACAAAACAGACAAGAAGCAGAAAGATCAAAGAGGAAAATTGAATCAGAAGTCCAGGATCTCAAAGAACAGTTGAATGAAAGAAAAGTTCAATTTGAAGAAATGCAATTACAACTAGGTACAAAACAATACTTATAATAATGACTAATTAACATTCAATTTACTGTATTTAAATTAATTTATATATTAGGTAAGAAAGAAGAAGAATTAGCACAAAGTATGGCGAAGATAGACGAAGAAGGCGCTGCTCGTGCCACTGCTTTAAAAACCCTCCGAGAATTGGAATCACAATTGGCAGATCTTCACGAAGATCTCGAAGCAGAAAAATCGGCCAGAGCTAAAGCGAAAAACAAAAACGAGACTTAAATGAAGAATTAGAAGCACTTAAGAGTGAACTTCTCGATTCATTGGATACTACTGCTGGTTTGTTTCAATTGATATTTTTCTGAATTATTTCATTTTATATACGATTGTTACTCTTCACAGCTCAACAAGAACTCAGATCAAAGAGGGAACAGGAAGTAGCGACCCTGAAAAAGAGCTTAGAAGAAGAAGCAGGTTCTCATGAAGCAACCATAACCGAGATGAGACACAAACATTCTCAAGAACTACAAACTGTCAATGAAAGGATAGAACAAATCAATAAAGTCAAAACTGGTATGACAATAATTATTTAAAATAATATATTATTATAGTGATATGTTAATATTACATTGTGGAATATTATAGGTTTGGAAAAATCAAAACAAACTTTGGAAGCTGAAAATGCTGATTTGGCTCAAGAACTTAGAAATGTAGCTGCCGCCAGAGCTGACAGTGAAAGAAGAAGAAAACAAATAGAACAACAATTACAAGAACTCACAGCCAGATTACAAGAAGTAGAACGAGCCAAGTAAGTTTTTTTTTTAATACAATGCATATAATTGAGGATTTTTATATCATGTTCCTATCAACTCAGGTCCGAATTGCAAGACAAGTCACTCCGCCTTCAAAACGAAAGTGATCAAGTATTACAACAATTAGAAGATGCTGAATTAAAGGCTTCGGCTGCTTTGAAACAAGCCGCCACTACTGAAGCACAATTTTCAGAAGCCCAAGTGAGTAAAATATCATCAATCACAATATTACTTGTGTGACTATTTTATATCATATTTTAATTTATAGCTGCTTCTCGATGAAGAAACTAAACAGAAGTTGGCTCTTCAACTGAAGCTCAAACAGTTGGAAAGTGACAAAGAGACACTTAGAGAACAAATTGATGAAGAGGAAGAAGCCAAGAGAGGATTCGAGAAACAGGTAACATTCTGATACACTGTTATTTTAAACATGTTGGATTGACACTTAAAAAAAATTTCAGGTGGTAGCATTAACCATTCAACTTGCTGAAGCAAAGAAAAAGGCTGATGAAGAATCTGAAGCAGCAGCATCTCTCGAGGATCAACGGAAAAAGCTCTCCAAGGATGTGGAAGCACTTCTGAGACAAATAGAAGAGCTTCAACAAGCCAATGATAAACTAGATAAAAGTAAAAAGAAGATTCAAGCCGAGCTTGAAGACACCAACATTGAATTAGAAAGTCAAAGAGCCAAAGTTATGGAATTAGAAAAAAAACAGAAGAGCTTTGACAAGGTTTGCATTTTATCCATAATTAATCATGTTGTGTTTGAAAAGGTTGATAATAAAATATATTAACAGGTTGTGGCCGAAGAACGTGCCGTTGCAGAAAGAAACGCTGCAGAACGAGACACTGCCGAGAGAGAAGCGAGAGAAAAAGAAACCAAAGTCCTCAGTCTTACAAGAGAACTCGACGATGCTTTTGAAAAGGTATAACTTTAAACAATTCATTTCAAATTGAGTCGTATTCTTAATTAATTATTATTATTTCAGATTGAAGAACTCGAACGAGTTAAACGATCACTTCAAACCGAACTGGACGAGTTGGCTAACACTCAAGGTACTGCCGATAAAAATGTTCATGAATTAGAAAAGGCTAAACGAGCTCTAGAATCACAACTCGCTGAATTGAAAGCCCAAAATGAAGAGATTGAAGATGATCTTCAAATAATGGAAGATGCTAAACTGAGATTAGATGTCAACATGCAAGCCATGAAAGCACAATTCGAAAGAGACCTTCAGGCTAAAGAAGAACAAGCTGAAGAAAAACGCAGAGGTCTCGTTAAAGCACTTAGAGATATGGAAGGTGAATTGGAAGAAGAGAGGAAACAGAGAGCTGCTGCGGCCGCTGCCAGAAAGAAGCTCGAGGCTGACCTTAAAGACTCTGAAGCAACAATCGAAATGCATAATAAGGTTAAAGAAGACACTCTGAAACAACTTAAGAAACTCCAAGTCCAACTTAAAGATGCTATCAGAGATGCCGAAGAAGCCAGAAACGGTAGAGAGGAATTATCTCAGGCTGCCAAAGATGCCGAAAGAAAAGTATATATTTTTTTTAAATAAATTAATTTGTTTAATAAAGAATATTATAACCGATTAATTTCTTTCATAGGTTAAAATTCTTGAAGCCGAAAACATGCAACTGGCAGAAGATTTTGCCAGCAGCGAACGTGCAAGAAGAGCTGCCGAAACCGAAAGAGACGAACTGACCGAAGAAATGATGAATTCAAGTTCAAAGGGCTCTCTAATGGCCGATGAAAAGAAACGACTCGAAGCTAGAATAACTGCTCTAGAAGAAGACCTCGAGGAGGAGCAATCTAACAATGAGTTGCTTCAGGATAGAACTAAGAAGGCCCAGGTATTCTATAATTACTGAAATATATTTTTTCTGTTCACTTTAAAATACCAATTCCAATAATTTCAGAACCAAATTGAACAATTGACTGTAGAATTAGGAAATGAAAGAAGCACCGTACAAAAATTAGATAGCAGTAAATTGGTTTTGGAGAGACAGAATAAGGACTTGAAAGCTAAATTACAAGAATTGGAAACAACTCAACGCTCAAAGACAAAGGTAAATATATTATATTTTTTTATCATTAGGTATTCCGTTAATTAATCAATTGCAAATTTAGGGAGCCATTGCTGCATTGGAATCTAAAGTTGCCAATTTGGAAGAACAAATCGAAGCTGAAAGCTTTGAACGTCTCGCTCAGCAAAAAGCCAATAGAAAAATGGAGAAGAAACTGAAAGAACTGATTCTTCAACTCGAAGACGAGAGAAGAAACACCGACCAATACAAAGAACAGCTTGAAAAGGTTTGTTTAAATAATATATGAACGGTAAAAATGCCATTTTGACTTTAATAAATAAAAATAACGAGGGGATTTTTGATAAGGTATTTACAAATTTTGATTCTTTATACACAACGTGTTAATTAATTGTCTGTCAGTGATCTTAACTATTATTAGTAATACCGACTTAGTATTTACCTTACAATTCAGGAATTCAGAGTACGCCTGGAACAAGACGATCGATCGAGATTATATTAATATTATTTTCTATGATCCAATCGTAATAACCGATCAAATACATAATTTTTTAACTTGAGTGGGATTCAAACCCATGAACACTATTAGTATCCACGTGTCTATTATAATTTATGGCACTTTAGTAAAATACCGATGATAATATTAATTTAATTAATGAATTTTATTAGATGAACACCCGCGTCAAGATATTGAAACGGCAAATATATGAAACCGAAGAGGAAGTCCAAGCGGAAAAGCACAATAAGAGAAAAGTCCAACGAGAACTTGAAGATCTTATGGAGGCGCACGAGACAATATCTCGCGAGAACAACAACTTGAAAAATAAACTCAGGTTAGTATCGAGTCAACATTGATTTACGATTCACCCCCCAAGATTATCAGATGATTGGCATTCACTTGAAAATTGTATGCTTTACTCTATTTGCAGACCAACTTGACTATAAAGGAAGTGCGGTAGCGTGACCGTTAATCGTTGTTAATGTTTGTAAACTGTCGTCTGTAGGTTTTTATACGATATCTAGTAAAGAGTAACATAATAGTGATGTAATCTCGGAAGGGCTACTGCAATACGTCAAACAATACGCGCACAAGGTTCAACCATATTCAATTTCACAATAACCGAATTGTGTTTCTTAATCACTTCTTATTATTTCATATCATAACTAGAAATTAACTCGTTTCAACACGAATTCCGCTCGCAACCGTTTTTATTTTATTCCTTTACATTTAACCTGTGTTATTCAGTACAGTAGGACTTCGATTATCCAATCTGATTATATATTAGGTGTTTAACTATGAATATATTTTTAATTTAATAATAATAATAAATAAGATTTTTTATAGCGAAAAATTGTTTTCCTCAATCAATTTTGTGATTGCGGTTAAATCGTTAAGTTTTATTTCATCCACTTTATTTATAGACTTCGGATGCAATTTATCTACAAATAAAATAAATACTCTAATTATTTTGTTTGAGCTGTTGGCAGATTTTTTATGATAACTGAAAATTAAAGTCATTTATCGAAGTCTTGTAACCCAAATTTTTAGCATGATGAACAGATTTGTTAGTGACTTAAGAATTAATTGCAAAAAGGGCTATAATTTTTTTATTTATTTGAGTATATTTTACCCATAAAAAATAAGCGATTATGAAACAAACCTTTCGACGAATGTTAAAAAAAATTAACCACATTTATTTCTTTCCGCTAATAATAATAAATCATAACCATTAAGATTGGTATGTCTGTGAAATATTCCGGATCCAGTTGTTCAAATATTGTACATCCTGGAACCGGATCCAGTGAACTTATATAGGACACGCATCCCGTATCCGTAGCGATATCAAACAAGGTTATTAATTAATTACAATCCTTTAACACTAAATCCATTAGGCTCAAATAATTTGGTTTAAGCAATAATATAAAAAAAATACTTTTTAAAATAAAATTTACGTGGCAAAATAATGTAATACATAATTTTAATTTTTCTCAAATTTTCTCTTAATTAATTGAAGCGGAAAGCAAACCCCCTGTCAGTGCCCATGATACATACTTAAAGAACGAATAATTCGGAAGTGTATGGATCCATTCCACTAATGGATTCGGATCATTGGACTGGTTAATAATAAAATATGAAATAGATTGGATAATTGTATTTCCACTGTAATCTGCATGGTTTTATTATTTTACACTCACCAAATAATTGTTAATAGCTTGTGATTTTTAGATGTGTCGCAGTCTAGATGATGTTAGATGTTGTGTTTGTACGAGGAATCCATTGTTAATAGTGTTGATTGATTTTAGGAGAGGCGGAGGCATGGCCCTCTCGACCAGACTGACGGGCGGCAAGCGTGGATCCATCCCACCGGGAAGCGCCGGATCCGAAGATGAATCATTGGACGAAGCCAACGACACACAGAACAATATTGAATAACATTCATCGACAGGTCTTTCAAATATTGCAATAAACAATTATAACATTACGAGTCGAGTTTGTACATCATTTTTGGCATTTATACTTACATAACATTAAAAACAACAACTCGGCTCTCGTAAATGTTGTGCTCAGTCTATTTAATTAGTGTTTAGCATTACTCGTTTCCGATTTAAATCACTTACCATTATCATTTGCAATTTTATTAGTTTTTATCAACAGTTTGCCATAGCTTCTTAATATTAAAAGTGACGCATTGTCATAGTATGTTTTTTTATTATTATTAATAATAATGCGTAAGATTACTTAATTATGTATTTAGAATTATTGAAATTATTATCATTTGCCAGTATTGTTTTTTCGCTTTGAAGATTCTCTCTTTATTATTTTTTACTTCGATTGAAAATTTGTAAATAAAGTGCACATTCGGAAATAAAAGAGGCGGCGGTTAATGTTTGGACTGCTTATTGTCGGAATATAAATATTTATATACTACTACTACTATACACAATCATTAATCATAAATAAATCATTGTTAAGTTTGGCAAAAGAAGATGCTGCGCGTTAAGAGAGCGAAATTTCCAATAATGAATATTGTTAGTGCGTACGACTAATTTATGTTTTTATGCCATTGTAAGTTTTATTTGATGTTATCCTTACATAAGTATTATGCTTAGCCGGTGGTCGAGTAACTTTTCTATAACTGCATTTAATGCGACAGTATCGTGTTCTTCTTCAGCGTCCAACTGTAAATAGTATTATTTTTGAGTGTAAAGGATTCTCCACTCTTTACTAAATTATAATTGAAAAATTCCTTATTACTCATTCCCCTGTTTTCCAACAAAAAAAAAATGTTTTTTTTTTTGTGTTTAAATGCTAAAAATCCTGGTGTGAGGGTAGACAGATAAGCTTCACTAGATTTAAATATGTTAAATATGCTATAAATTCACTTTGGATTATATAAAAAAAATAATAATAAACATAAACTCTTTTTGTATGAATTTGTAATACATTTTTTACATAGTATATGAATAAATTGATTTGTAAAAAAAAAATATATGTTGTCTATAATTATTATCCATAAAGCATTATATGAATACAACAATTGGATAATTCCAGGAAATTGGACGTATAAATATAAAGATGGCGGACCAAACAGACGAGTCTGAGTGAGACAATTAGCATTTAAGACTTTTTACTTTGAAAAATTGAAAAACCTACTTTTTTCATGAAAATAATCACCATAAAAAATACAATAGGTAATGAAATTGTAGGCATGCGAATATTTAAACTATAAATGACTGCGATTGGTGATATTGATATTCTAGTTTTACGGTGTGACCAATCACAGCCATTACGCTGGTTAATCTTTGGGCATATCTACAATTTGACATTTGCTCCACAAACATGAGAAATGAAAAATATACAAAATGCATTGTAGTTTTAATAATTCAACACTTTTTCCTTGTAATCAATATCCGAGGCGCCTGGCAGTGCATAAACCCCCTCCTACGCCACGCTATAAGAAAATCAACCATTATATAAAGATTTTTTTCCTCCTTTTGATAATCCGGATATTTTATCAACATCAGTCCCATATGTTGGATTATCGAGACTATATCATATTTTTTATCATTAGTCAAATTCTACGGTACTTTTAAATGTTGGTTTAATGAGCTATGTAACTCGAGAGTTATCGGTTCATTTTAATGCAATTTATGAGATTTGACTTGAGAGTATACATACATTGTAGTCTCAATACTTTTTTTCCTGTCTCGATATCAGAGGCGACTGTCACTGCATAAACCCCCTTGAATAGATAATCGAAAATATTTAACAATGTAAAAAAAAAAACAAACCGCAATGAAGGAATGTTTTCCTTACTTCATATAATTTAATGTGTAACAAGAAAATAAAATAAAAAAACCAATATATGTTTGTACATTATCGACTATATTCTTTATTGTCCTATTTCATTATAAATTTGTGTAAAATAATATATTTACAATGTAATTATATGCGTGTATAAAACAAAACAGACAAGAAGAAGAGATGGAATTTAATTAATTGTATATTCGCCTAATTAAACATTATTTATGCATGCAAATCGCACTACAGTCGTAATCATTAATTAAGTGTCTATTTGTTGGAGGCGATCTCCTTCATCCTGTTGAGGGCGGAGCCGGCCTTGAACCACGTGATCTGTTGCTCGTTCAATGTGTGGTTCAGTGTGATTTTGTCTACTTTGCCGTTGGATTGCTTGATCTCCGCTTGAACAGGCTAAACAATTCAATTAATCATATATCATGGAGTAAGTATGTGACAATGACAAACCTTTCCGGGAGTTAAGTTTGCTAATCCTAACAGTGAAATCTTGGAGTCGGGCTGCACCTTGTCGTAATCGGCGGCGTTGGCGAATGTGAGAGGAAGCATTCCTTGCTTTTTCAAATTGGTTTCGTGAATCCTAGTAATTAATAAATTAATAATTTATTTATGATAGTGTTGCCGTATTAAACAAGTTAATTGTTACCTAGCGAAAGATTTGACAATGATGGCTCTGCCTCCGAGATGTCTGGGCTCGAGGGCGGCGTGTTCCCTGGAGCTTCCTTCTCCGTAGTTTTCGTCTCCGACAGCGACCCACTCGATTCCGGCAGCTTTGTATTGCCTGGCAACGTCTGGAACTCCGCCCCATTGTCCGGTGACTTGATTCTTGATATTATTCACTTCATTATTTTCATAATTGACAGCTCTAAAAAAAACCAAACATTAACAATTGAAAATTAGTAAAAAATAATTTTAAAACTTTAACCCGTACCCGATAAACATGTTGTTTGAGATATTGTCGAGATGTCCTCTGTATTTAAGCCACGGTCCAGCAGCGGAAATGTGATCGGTTGTGCATTTTCCCTTGACCTTGATGAGAACAGTCAAGTCGACGAGATCTTTTCCGTTCCATTTTTTGAAGGGTTCTAACAATTGAAGACGTTGAGATTTTGGATCGACGTTCACCTTTACCTCTGAATAAATAACACAATTTAAATACACACTTTATCTATTAACAATCGTATAATATTACTTGTTCCGTCGGCGGGAGGAGCTTCGTATGTGTCTTGGCCAGGGTCAAAGCCTCTGGCGGGTAATTCATCAGCGAAGGGATCCGACAATTTAAATTTCTTGCCGTCGTTTCCGGTGAGCTCATCAGTCAATGGGTTGAAGTCCAATCGGCCTAAAATATTCATAATGTAATAATACTATTTCATATATGATAATTTATAAATAATTACCGGCGATTGACAAAGCAGTGACTAATTCAGGGCTGGTAACAAAAGCGTGAGTTGCGGGATTGGCATCATTCCTGCCGGTGAAGTTCCTGTTGTAGGAAGTAACGATGGTGTTCTTGTCTCCCTTCTTGATGTCTTGTCTGTCCCATTGACCGATGCAAGGGCCGCAAGCGTTAGCCAAAACCTACAAAGTAATATATCTATAATAATGTCTCTTTAAATAATACAATCGTTCTTACGGTGCCTCCGAAGTCACGAAGAGTCTGAGCGATTCCGTCACGTTCGATTGTGGCACGAATTTGTTCAGATCCGGGGGTGACGTTGAAGGGGATTTTGCTCTTAACTCCGTGCTTCATTGCCTGGAAAACAAATTGAAAATTAAACCAAAGTGACACCTTCTCTATTATTGGTTTTACTGAGAACCAATTTACATAGCAATATGTTTACTTTTTAAACTATAGAACATATTGATGGATAAGTCTGGACGAAAACGAGTCCGAGGATCGAGATCTTTTAGTGGAATGAATAGATATGGATTCTTAGATGCGTATCCGAGACATTTCGCAAATTAAGGATCCTAAGGACAACTTTTTATCCAGGATGCTCCTTCTATCATCATTTCAGAAACCGGACCCGAATATTTCCCACCACTAAACTTTCAAACTTTATACTCCATACTATTTATTTTTTTACACTAAATGTATGAAGGAAAACCATTTGTTATATTGGAATTAAATATAAATAAAAAAAAAAAAAATTCTCACCTCCTTGACGATACTGGCACACCTGCCCATATCTTCATATGAGGAGTTGGTGCAGGATCCAATGAGGCCAACCTTGATATCAACGGGCCAGTTGTTCTTCTTGGCAGCATCGCCGAGCTTGGAGATGGGGTGAGCAAGATCGGGTGTGAAGGGTCCATTGACGTGCGGTTCAAGGGTGGACAGGTCCAACTCGATCAACTAAAAATTATATAAATTAATACACTTTCAATATCTAATAAATTACAATTAAATACCTCATCATAAGGTGCTCCCTCATCGGGCGTCAGAAGAGATTTAAATTTGTTGGCTTGCTGGGCGATGTCGTCCCTGTTTGTAGCCTTCAAGTATTTCTCCATTCTCGGGTTGTACGGGAAGAGCTGTCAGAAAAATTAATGATTATTTAATTATTAAATAATCTACGATGTTAAATAATACTCACACTGGTAGTGGCACCGATTTCAGCGCCCATATTGCAGATGGTGGCCATTCCGGTGCATGAGATTGAATCAACACCGGGTCCGTGATATTCCACGATGGCTCCGGTGCCTCCCTTTACAGTGAGGATACCGGCTACTTTTAAGATGATATCCTTGGGGCTAGTCCATCCTTGCAACTTTCCTGATGATCATTTATTAATTATATATATTTTTTAAAGATAAGAGTGATTTCTTTATAACGATTAATTACCTGTAAGCTTGACACCGATAACCTTAGGGCATTTCAATTCCCAGGGGATGTTTGCCATTACATCAACAGCATCAGCACCTCCGACACCTATACAAGGAATTATATTTAATAAAATATACAAGGTGTCTCATATATATAATATATTTTTTAAATAAGGAAAATCCTTTCAGTGTATTTTAAAATTTAGTGTTGCCATATTGTAAAAAACATATACATACCAATGCAAAGACAGCCGAGACCGCCGCCATTAGGTGTGTGGGAATCAGTTCCGATCATCAACAAGCCGGGGAAGGCGTAGTTCTCCAAGATGATTTGATGAATAATTCCAGAGCCCGGTTTCCAGAAACCGACACCATATTTGGCTCCAGCGGTCTCCAAAAAGCTGTAGACTTCCTTGTTGATGTCCTTGGCGCGAGAGAGATCTTGTTCGCCGCCGATTTGAGCTTCGATGAGATGGTCACAATGGATGGTGGATGGGACAGCTACGCGGGGCAATCCCGATGAAATGAACTGCAACATTGCCATTTGAGCTGTGGCATCCTGCATAGCAACCCTGTCGGGGCGTAAGCGGAGGTAGCTGGTACCTCGGACAATTTCCTATAAACATATTAATACATGTAATTTAACTTGTTTGGATATGAAATACTTTTTAATGACCCACAAAACCAAGTATTATTACATAAGAAAAACAACTTAATATTTGTAGATGAGAAAAACGCTTCATTTTCACAATTTATATAAACCAGTTTAAACACATTTGATTTTGTCTGTCTCCACAGTCGTTAATGATTTTACTATATTCGTGTTTCACAATTTATTCATATATGTTTTTATATTTCTAATTTTATTTTATTATTTATTATATAATATTTTACTAGTTCTACAAGTGGGTTTTTGTATTTTTTCCCATAAATTATGTTATGAATTATTAATAATTTTAATTATCAATTGATTGTACTTCATATTAAAATAAGTAAAAGACTAAGTCTATAAACTTAATATTGTAACATCTAATCATAATGTATCAAAACATTGTATGCAAATTATATTTAATAAAGAAATTGTATAATAAATTAAAAAAAAAACAGTTTAAATTCATTGCATTCGTTAGATAAAATTAACAGACTTGTCTTTCCTTAAGTTTTTGTATGACATTCTAGTTTTGTGGTGTGACCAATCAGAGCCGTTCCGGTAAATTAGCTCACCTTCAGAATGAGCAGAACGCTAAAATTGTACTCTAATTTGCCATATTTCCCATTCGGGGCGTGTAGCCAAAACATACAAATACAATTGCATTTATTTTAAAATAATTTGTACAATATAGATAACGAGCTTATTTTTCCTTCAACAAAAATATTATAAGTGTTTGTTTACGCAAGTGTTTTGCATATAATCTCGCTATAAATATGTTGTGCATTATAATATTAAAAATTGCACTATTTATTATGTCTAAAACCAAGATGATAATTCAAAAACAAACCTGTCCATTGGGATCGTCTAAATGAGAATAGAGGACTTTTTCAGATAGGGTCAGGGGACGGGAGAGCCTCTTCTTAACCACTTGAAGGTTAGACGCAAGCTTATCGTAGGGCAGATATGCCGTCTTATCAAATTTGGACATGGCCACCTGAAAACATTCACAATTAAGACAATTATGTAATAAGATATTTCAAGAATAAATGTGTGTACAACCTGAGCGGCGGCTGCCATCAGAGGCGAGGAGCTGAAGCATCTTTGCCTGACTTCTAATCCGGCTACTAGCTTCACCTAAAATTAAAAGTATAGAATTGAGAAACGGACTCGGTGATGAATTAGTTTTTTTTCCATAACTTAAACTAGGTTAAAGCGTTCTGACTTATATAATAGAGTATAAAGCTATTAATATAGTATCTTGCAGTGGAAGATCTGCTTTAAGTTAATGATTATAACCTTAGTAATAGTGAAGTGCATAATAATAACATGTATTAATAATAGATGTGGGATTATGCAAGCGACATATCGACCTTAACTATTTATACTGTGATCATCTCAAGGATATAAATAGTGCGTAGTTTTAAGGAATTGTTATAAATGTGCGGCATGGAGAATGTTTAAATAAATAAGCTGTGATGTAACAGACCTGTGAGCGCAAGATGCCGAAACTAAGAGCCATGACTGGGCGGGGCTTGACGGCGAGGATGAAGAGTACTGAGAGGGCGAGAAGACCAGGAACAGCAGCAGACGAGAGCGGCGAGGAGTGAAGATCAGGTGGACAATGGACAGCTGCTGTCTGCCGCACTGCCACTGGCTGACTGACTGCTTCACGTGTTCGGCGCCTGCGCAACAAAGCACATCTCTAGCGCCATTTTTTTAAATCTACTATCTATTTATTATCTTTGTAAAGCAAATGTCCAACTATCTTACCAATAGTCCAATGATATTTGTAGATGAAATTTATATATAACTTTTCTCACTGCTTTTTAATTATGTCTTTACGAATGTCTGACAACTAGATGTATACATATCAAGATGACGGACCAAGCAGAAGAGTCTGAATGAGATAATTAGTGTTGCCTTTGTCAAACTCATCTGCATCTTGATATTTATCATCCACTTGTCCGGCCTTCTAATATCGGTGGTGGTGGTAAGTACTGCACATATATACATATATGCATAGACCTTAATCTAAATATATTTTTTAAAGTTTTTCTAATATTTTGAATATCTTATTGAGAAATCTCAAGTTTTTACAGCAAATGATTCTAATATAAAATGATTTTACAATGGTCGATGATAAATTTTTTTTAGGCATACATATTATTATACCAATTTTCTCTACAATATAAAAAGGAAAGTGTATAGGTAAGCTATTTCACCAACGATGATTATTTTGCGAATTGACATTTGCTCTATAATATAATCAAACGGGTGCACTAATGTGTAATATTGGAGCACTGCATGGGTTTATCGTTGACTTATTTTATGATGATTGTATTTTTAAAAGTCGTTAATCGCGTCGTTTTACTCCCATTTTTGAGAGTTGATGTGAGAAAAAAAATACAATCAAAGTGATAATTTTATAAATATTCATTGATAAACTAATACAAACCAAAAATGAAAATATTTATCAACCCCTTGTTAAACATTGATTTAAAAAGAATAGAGTCTGAAGAGATATGGAAATTATCATTCAACAATATTATCACTCAATTTTATGGTCAAGGCTGAATTTATTTATCTCATTTCTTTACTTTATAACATGAAAAATACAAATTTGATAAGCGAATAACTTCATAAACCATCGAGCATCATTTCAAAGATGTCACTAATATTATAATTTCGAGCTATTATATTAAGTTGTCCTAGTGGTCTTTCTGAATGCATTGATTGATATACATACATACCTATTATTCCGGAAAAAATGTACAATGATTTCGATTATAACTTATTGTGTGCATAAAAATATGTATGCATGCATATTTTTTTGTTTTGTTTCATTAGCTGGCAACACTGTCGAAAATTCAAACGGCTTGACATTTCAAAACGTTGATTTAAAATATGTATTTGTATATATTTGTATATATTAATGGGTGATTAATAAAAAATATATATACAGTTTTTCTGTTAATGATCTTAACTAATTGTTACACAAGTTGTATAGTTTATTTGTAATGATATTATTTGAAAACCAAACCAGTATTATTTGTCAATTTGTATATACGTGTTTGTGTTAATGACCCATCGATTTATAAAATGCAAAATAATAATTGCAGGTCTGCAATGGCGCCAGACGATACGTGTTTTGAATAGCAAATTGAACAGAACACAAGACAATTGAACAGTCCATTGTGTGTCCAATCAAATCAATTATAACAATAAAAAAGATGTGTACACGAAATTATGCAAGAGAATCAATAGAATGCTTGCATTATAAGCACACGTAGGGGGCGAAAGTGAACAAATGCTTATAAGGCTTCAGTATTGCCAAAAATATCGATTAATAATATTATAAAAAGGCCACCGCATTGCGTATTTAGTATTTCATCCTCTTATCAACGTTGCTTTAATACACTTTTAGATTAAATTTCAGCAGCAGAATAACGACCAAGGTCAGCTTGGATCACGTAATGGTTTTTTGTATTATTTTTTTTTTGCTCGCTTAATGGTGATTGATTATTTTCACACACGGAAGAACAATAAAAAGTTCTCATTTATCAAACGGAGAATTGACCAAAATTATTTGCACTATGGAATTATTGTTCCATACATTGTGACCGTAGATTTGTTCCCAAATCGCTTAATAAATTATTAATGCAACCAATTTTCAAACAAAAAAATGATGGGTTGGATGGAATAAGGACTGTTGTAATATTTACCTGTTATATACCAAAGACAATACTTCATCACATTAAATATAGAATGATATATTCAGTGTACGCCCTTATTCCATACAGTCCCTCAATTAATTTTTATAATTCACAATTAATCAAGTAATATTAGAGTTAAATCTTAATGGAAATTTACCCCGCACTTTTTATGATGGGAATAAAAATGCTATAAAAAAATCACTACAATAAATGATGTATTTATTTATCGCTTTATATTGGATTTGTTGATTTATTTCTTATGTTTGTAGAGCAAATGTCAAAATTTGGCGAAATGGATGTTATTGGTCACACTACAAGTTCGTCTTTGTGCGGATTTTATGTTTAAAGTTTACTCTACAAACATAATAAACAAATAATAAATAGAATAGCTGGAAAATGTCAAATGTCAAAGAATTATGTGTGTATTTTAAAATAAATTATTATTAGTAAAATAAGATACTATTATGTATTAATAATTTATGGCCGCCGAAATATTAATATATAAATAAATAATTCAGACTGTAACCTAACCGAGAGTCAATACATAAAGCATTTTTGTACGAAAGTGAACCGATAACTCGCGAGTTACGTAGCTCACTGTTATTACGTAGTGCTCAAAATTATAATTAAAAATTAACAGACTTAAATGTGTCAATTAATTCCTTTAAAAATATTTTAACTTTAATTAAACACACGTTGTTTTTAAGTTTCATTTCATGGACTCGACAATTATTGTATTTTCACTATAATTAAAATATATATCGTCTGCTTTCTTTGCAGACTGTGTAACTCCAAAATATTTGTTTTTTTTAAATTTGATTTCCCATCTAGTGGGAATTTTAAATACATATTGGAAATATTCTTAAGTCTAGAAAAAAAAATTAGCAAATAATATAATGCTTTTCTCCATACATACATTTGAAAGCATTAAATAAGTGTATGTAACTTCATTTTATAAATGTTGAAAAATATTAATAATAATAAATATATAAACCAAAATTATTTATGATTTTATTTTATTTTATATAACAATTCTTACACCCAGGGTATTTTCTGTATTGCCTTGCAACTTTATGCGTGACATTTTTATTTCATTTATGGATAGAGTAAATATCAGCCAAAAAACCCGCAAACGTCTCTGATTGGTCGACTATTTATTCTAATTTATCCTCGAGATTGCTCTGTAATTGTTATTTAATTTATGTTAGAAGATGCTTCAACTATTATAGGCTCTGCTCGACTTTAATATGTATTAATTTCGGATTGATGTGTGCAATGACAGCGGCTTATTATTATTATATAAAACACACAATTCAGTGCCAAAAAATTGTTGTCAACACTGTTTACTGTTGTTTTTGTGGTCGTGTCGACATTAAATGAAAGCCTTCAAAATATTTGAAGTGCAATTAAAGACATATTCTATAACCATTTATTACTAGTGAGTACGAAAGGATGTTTTCGAGCTCTGCAACGATTACCTTTTATTTTGAGACACGAAAATGTGTTAATTTCTTGTCTGTCGTTGATCTAACTCTTATTTAGACTTAATAATCGTCTCAGTATTTATTTTACAATCCAGGAAATCGGAGTAAACATTTAACAAGACGATTGATCGATCAACCGAACTATTGCGTTGGTAATTTTGAGAATGCATATACAAATTTTGGTTTTTAAAACACAACAACGTGTTAATTAATTGTCTGTCGGTGATCTTAACTATTACTAGTTAATCGGCATTTACCTTTAAATCCAGGAAATCAAAGTAAACCTGGATCAAGACGATCGATTAGAATTTTATTTATATTACAATTGAAAACATGCCAATAAACTTTTCTCCACAATCTAAATATTCTGTTATTGGTAATTAATTAATCAATAAAATCCACTCTTTAACGAATTAAAATATTTAGTGGTTTTCCTAGAAAAACACGACTAATTTTCCACGAGCGTTCATAAAACAATGTGAATTATTTATGGTAAACTAGAAATGTATTAACGTGAAAAATCGACTGGAATAATTAATGCATTTGTATTAAAGATATATTTTCAATATAGTGACATAATAACACTTACAGGAAATCAGAGTAAAGCTGGATCAAGACGATCGATTGGGATTTTACGTAGTTTGCAAAGTAAACCCCGATAAAAGAGTTGATTGTAAAGCTTTTCGTATGAAAAGTTCACAGTGTTTCAAGGGCTTCATAATTGATAGTACTGAATCAAGTCCAAGGGTATTCATGAAGGACATTACACAATGGCGAAGACATATTGTAAAATGTGAAGTTCAATTTTTTCGATCACGAAAGCCGTGTCGAGTGGAGGCGCGTAGTGGGGCGCAGTCGCAGGGCGCTGCCCCCTTCATTCCTTGTTGAGCCGGTGCCCCGCACACACGTGTCTCATCACCTGTCTCCTCATCATCACAATATAACCACAACATCAACCCCCAACACTGTGCTGAAGGCCGGCATCCATCGCTGAAACTGTAAGTCGCCCACTTTTTACACGGTGTTCGTGTGTAAAACGCACACTGAAAACGGAAATGACGGCTGTCAAACATTCGCGTTTAGTCGCCGTCTAAATGACGTAATTAATAATATTAACATTATTCATAACCGGTGCAAAGACCGTATCAATAATATTACGCATTGTCAATTGTACAAATTATCAATATATTCCCGTACAACAGCATTTATAAATAGCACTCACTCCATTTGGAAAACCTGTATTTTGATGCAAAGTCGTCATTTGCATTGCTTTATTATTTAATACTTCGGTACATTTAATTTCAATAGGACGGTAATAAGTTGTTGTTTTTTTTTTATTTTAATTCAGTACATGTCTGAATATTCAAAGTCAATTATAAATAAAATAATTTAATACGGTTTTCATATGCTGACAACACTCATCACAATATTTAAAAAGCAAGCGAGTTTCCCGATAAATACTGTTTTTTGAGAATTGTCATTTTTTATTAAATATTTATAAAATTATTTTGAAATTTTACTTATATGTATTAATTGTCTTCCATCTGGTAACACTGATGGTTGAAATACACACACGCTAAGTAATTATAGATATTGCTAGGGTAATTTTAATTTAATTTTTCAATTTGTTAATGGTTTTTAATATTACGGTAATAAGTTGTTTATTTTTTCATTCAGAAGATGCTTGAATTTTCAAAGTAAATTATAAATAAAATAATTTAATACGATTTTCATACGATGACAACACTCATCACAATATTTAAAGGCGAGTCTCCCAATAAATACTGTTTTTTGAGAATTGTCATTCATTATGCATTATTAAATATCTCTAATTTTATTTTGAAATTAATTTAATATGATTATCATTAAAACATCCGTTTTGAGAATTTAGATATGTATTAATTGTTTTCCATCTGATGGTTGGGTGATCCGTACAGATAAAATACACACACGCTAAGTAATTATAGATATTATTAAGTTAAAATGTGTATTTTAAATGCTTGTATATGATATGGCAAATAATTAAATTAGCCCTAATATATTTTTTTTGTATGCATAATATATTATTGTTGGATAAGATAAAAAAATTGAAGAAAAAAACTGTAATTTTTGGACATTATTAAAATTGGGAGTCCGGACTAGGCTTTGCTGAAGGAATTTAATATAAGAGTGTGTGCGTGCGATGCGTATGCGTGTACGCCAATACATACTAACAAACTATAGTCTATTCGTACACACACAACTCACTAACACACTATTATATTAAACAGAACGCGACATCTGTCATTCGCGGCGAACTTCAAATTGCGCTGAAATGTTGTAATATTTTAACTTCAATTAAACACAATATATATTGTCACAAAACAATACTGTTTCAAACGGTCGTGATTGGTCACACTTATTAGCATGACGATCAACATGGTAATTAAATTAACCGATAACACGTGTAAATTATTTTTTTGTATCGATATTTCCAGATAACAATGCTATGTATTGTTATAACCTCAAAGTGCACGCGTGCATTCATTCATGCATATATTTTTGCAGACAAATGAATCATGTTTACTTTTGTTTCGGTTGTTTATAAAGCGGCATGTGTGCGGTTTTTATTTATCATCGTCGTGTCTGTTTAGTAATATAACAATTCACATTTGAACTGTAGTTAAATAGTAATAATAATATGTTTTAAAACGGCATTTGAATCGCCAGTCGGTCAAACACCGCAAGTCAACTCGGATTGTGGAATTTTCCATTGCCTCGTCTCATTTATGTATGTTACATTAAATTGTAATATTATCCGTTATTTACTTTCACAAAGTGATTAAAACACAATTATCTTGGCGTGGCATTGTGAAATTAATAAATTGTAAGCTCGGTTATAATAAATATTATAATAGTGTTTGTCCTTGAATAATCCCGGCTATAATATTTAAAAAAAACTTGTTCGCAAAACCTGGGTGTGAAGTTAAAGAACGAGTTTAAAAGTATTGAATTAAATAAGCTAAATGAGTGCTCTCGAGTGTTTTGTGTTATTCGAACACTGCTCAGACTACCTTTATAATATTGATTCATTAGTTCAGTTACATAACCACGATTTAAAACACTGAATATAAATAATATTTATCGTATGCGATATTCTAAATATAAATTATTATAAGGCGGGGAAAAACGGGTAATTTTCAAACTCCTTTTATCAATGAATTATAAAAAAAATCTTTCATAATAATCAGAGTGGATTATTTTTTAAATTTTTCAACAAATATGAAAAACGTATTTACTTTATTTCAATTCTTTGATATTTGTTCAGTTATCATTAAACGTCGGCCAAGACGGTGAAAAAAAAAAGGTTTACAATTTTTCTTTAAATTGTAGAGCTAACATTTTAATTATATTGCTTTATTATTCTTTAAAATGTATGATTTATGGTATAACATAATAATATAAATAAAATAAAAATACTGTTTTTGAATGTATAGTTTGTCCCGTGAATATAATATAATATCATATGTTTTGTGTAAATATCAGAGAGTTGAAATAAAATATTATAAAGGAATCGTTGCAGAGCTCGAATACGTCAAAGCACTTCATTACACCCACTTGGACTAGGTCCGATTATCACATATGCATAGGAGAGATTTTCAATAAAATTATCATAAGTAGTAACAATTTTGAAATGTCAAGTAGGTTGCAAAAAAATAAATACTTTAATTACGTAACTATTGATGTCATTAAGTAAAAAGGTTTTAAATTATTTAGTTTGATGTGAAATTTGAGGAAAACCGAGGAATTTTGGTTGAATAGAATAGTTCAGAATTGTTATTACTCTCTGTTTCTTATGTTTGTAGAACAAAAACCAAGCGGCTGTAATTAATATAAAATAATTTAATTCTTAGCATATATTAGCTCAGTTAGGTACACATATAAGAAATATAGATTTTTCGTCTTCTGTATAAATAAAAGATATAAAAAAGGCAAATTAAATTCATATACATGATTTTAATTCCAATTACTTAAAAATATTTATTTATGAGAAATAATATATTCCAAAATATACCCCCCCTTTTACCCCTGCTTTTTTCAAAATCAATAAATTAAACAATTTCAAAGTTTGAGTTGACTCAGGGGGGCGTAAGTACAAAAACCAGTTACAATTATTAACCCCGCCTTACATGTACAATAAATAAATAAATTTATTATTAGGACATTTTTTTTGTATAATAATTGAAACCTGTTTTGCACTTCAGCCCCCTTGACTTGAAAAATAAGCTCGAATTTTCTATGGTATTTTTTGTTCAATCGCTTTATTTTGAGATACTTTTCAGAATACAGTATTGCAATTTATTTCTAGAAAGTTCTCAAGACACTTGTATAAATATAAATGGAGTCGGCGGTTCTCTCAACCTTCGCATGCACAAAGTAATATAAATTGAAGGTGGAAAAAGTGTGCTTTTTGATCGATAATCAGTGTATGTAGTGACGCACTGAGTCTCGCTAATTTTAAGTCCCGTCCAAAATATCTCAATGACGTCATTCAGAAACAAGTCTTCTTCACGCTCACACTCCATAATCCATTTGACAAATTGTAATCAGTTATTAGGACTGGGAGATCGGGAATAATATTAATAAAATCCCGATCGATCGTCTTGATCCAGGTTTACTTTGATTTGCTGTATTGTAAGGTAAATACTGATTATTAAGTCGGTGACCTGTGTAACTAGTAATAGTTAAGATCACCGATAGACAATTAACACATTTTTTATTGTCTAGGAATTTTATTAATAAAGTTGATTATTTCTAAATATATCGTCATTTTGTTATTTTAATTAATAATAGAAGAGTTACTTTTGCACATATCACTAGATGTTTTACTTGTAATTTTGATTTTATTATAAAAAAAACCTTAGGGTTATGGTACTGTGGATTTCATAAAATAATTATTGACAAATCTTTAATAACTGCAGATAAAGGAAATTTATTTATGATTTTTAAAAGTGTGTTAATCATTTTTTTGTCTCTCATCTAAGATTTGGCAAAACGAACTTGATTGAAATGGATGGAAAATATATAAAAAAATCAATTTTGTACAAACCCTAGCATTGAAAGTCAATGTGGATATTATGGGGTAACTTTACAGGGGTTATTTTTCCACTTGGGTGAATAGAGACGTCATGTTTAAAATACAAGAGGGTTCATGATTATATTTATATTATAAGAAAAGTATCTAATAGGGACCAAATATATGTACATATCATTAAAGTATAGATACTACTAATATTTTAAATGAATATTTTTATGATACTATGATACAGAGATGTGCCAAAGTCCAACGAAAATTATGGTATTATACGAATACTAGGGTAATTTTAATTGAAATTTTCAATTTGTTAATGTTTTTTTATGTTCTGCCTGGTTTTTTAATAGGACGTTTATCTTTGAGTTTTGATTTCATTGTTGCTTTAAAGAAGTTTTAAAGAATTTTTTTATTTTAAAAATGAAGTATAAAATGTGGAAATTGTTATGCATTATCAAATTAAATACACCTAAAAATATATTGAAATTATTTAATATTTTGAAATGCTCTGATTTGTTTTTAATACGAAGATAATAAGTTGTTTGTTTTTCATTCGAAAGAAGTTTGAAATTTTATTAAAATTATTAATAAAATAATATAACGTGGTTTTCATATGATGACAACACTCATCACAATATTTAAAAAGCGAGTCTTCCGATAAATACTTTTTTTGAGAATTTTCATTTATTATGCATTATTAAATATCTCTAAAATTATTTTGAAATAAATTTAATAATATTATCATTAAAATACCCGTTTCGAGATTTTAGATATATATTAATTATGATTAAATATTTAAATTGAATTATTTATACACCTGGCAACACTTGTCTGTCAAGTGTCAAAAAAATTGAATTGAATATATAAAATTTTACAGATTACGATTAACTACCTTCTATTGACAGAGACATGAAATGTGTTATAGATAATGGATGAATCTACATTAGTTGCCGGTCAAATAGGACCATTTTACTATTTCGAAAAGCCCCATTTTATAGTTTAAACAATCATTGAAAATGAACATTTTTTGAAGTTTCATATATTAAGATCAATACTGACAGCAAACATATTTCAAACGAAAGTATACGATATCTTGAAGGTATTCGATACATATTAAGGGCTACTTTCGCATATCTTCAATAATCAACAAATTTAAATGCAGTCTCTACCAAATATTCTATTCCATTTTGAATATATGGCTCAGTTCCATAAAGACTTAAGAGCACACGGAATTTTAATGCTTGTACCCTGATATATTAAGGACTATTTTTCTGTATATAGCGACTCTGTATACATACGCTGAGGATATTTGAAAGATTGATCCGTACAGACAGACATACAGACATATAACATACACACAGTTAGACAATTATATATATTATATTTTCAGCATATCACTACATATCTTTCTTACTTTGTTAGTGTAACAATAAAAGAAAGATATTTTCGTTTAAAGATAATAAAGATATACCATTTTCATTTGAATGACATTTTTTATATGATTAGAATTGACTTAAATACAAGAAAAACATAAAAATTCATTTATACTCGAAAAAAGTGTTAAATTAATTAATTATTTGATGGATTTAAAGTGTTTAATTATTACAGTTAGGTCGGGTTCAACAATTCCAGCTGTCACTGTCAATATGACAGCTGTCAAAATCGAGTAATCCATCTGTCAAACTGACAATGACAGCTGGAATTCTCCACTTTGACAGATCCTTTACTCAAGTAAGAGTGACAGTACTATAGACACTATCATGTATGCATTTAGTAAGCTACGTAATATTTACCAAGCATGGAAAAACCAACCTTAAACAAGATCGCCGATAGAGCGCATAATGTACACGTTACAATCCTGGAAATCAGAGTAAACTATTTTTTTTTTCAAAATCATCGATCGTTTCGTAAACTAAATGGACTGATCGTCAATGGAGTCGCGTTATTTCGTCATATTTTATTGGTTTGGTATAAATTAAAAAGCAGATCGTTCCGGTAATAAAGTGTTTTGCATTCAAATAAGTTTCCTGACCTCTCGACTCCATATATTTTCAAACTAAACATGCAATTGTAAACTGTTTCGAAATGTCTTTAGGCTCTTAATAAAATGTATGTATTTCTGGAAAGCAGCTTCGAGATTTTATATGTTATAAAAAGAATCGTTATCGTGTGGAACTTTTTTAAGAATTCCATCCTGTTCTGTATTTTTCCGTTGTCAGATAACACAAAAAAAATATAAAGAAATATATTGTCTCTCGACCGAAATCATACTTTTACAATCTGTTCGCCTTCACAGAATGCAATAAAATAATAATAATCTCGACAAGTTTAAAGTGACCTCCTTATCTGAATGTGTAGTATTGATCTTGTTGTAAATAAATATATCGATATTGTGTAAACAACTATTGATATCAATCTTATTGGCTCGACTACACGGTTTTTAGAAAGAAAAAAATTATGTGTAATATTAGAAAAAAGTCTGTTTTAGAGAAGATTAATCATTATAAGGTCTAGTATGCAAAAAAATCGATAAATTTTAGAAGCCTTCTAAAGAAGAAGAAGGCTTCAGCAAAACCTAATCCGGCACTCACTTACAATTTAATAATAATAAAAAAATAGAGTAGAATAATTGAAAGGCTGGTCTGAATTTTAGTTAAAAATTATTTAGAATTAATCTAACAGGGTAGACATGAGAATATTTTATTTTTTTGGCATACAGTTTAGGCCACAATCTTGGAATCAGCGGTTTCTGTGAAGTACTCAGTAGTGACTGTGGCGTATGTAATGTGTCTGTTATACGTAATTAATATTATTAATTAATTTTTAATTGATAAAAATATATTTTTCGCTTATATTTGCGATACCCCACCATAAATATTCTCAGTTATTTCAAGTCCAACCTTTTATAATATAAGCGTCAAATTATCATAAAAATACAGCTTTAAAATGTAAAAATATTTCTTTTAAATGATATATTTTTTAGATATTATCGATACTTTTAATCAGTTCTTCCTGAACGGTGTCCGAATATTTTTTTATAATAAAATTTCAGCTCATATCCAAAATAACTACACATTCGTCGAAAATTGTTCACACTTTTAAAATGTTGTCTACACATTTAAGAAAACAAACCTTTCTCTCTTCATGATTAGGGATTAATAAATTTTATTGGCGTGGGAACCTTTGTTCCTACAATTTAAAGTCTCTTTAGACTTTAAATTGTAATAAATAAATATGGCTTTAATTATAAAAAGTCTTATATTTCCGGCGATGTGTTATGCCAATGTTGGTTTGACGCACACGTCTTGTTCTATAAAAAGATTCTTTCACAATGTCGACATTATAACTATGCAAATATACAAATATAGAGCACCTTTCATAAATTACCTGTCATATTTATTACCTAAACGAAACTACTTAGCTATAGGTAAAATTATAATAAACTATTCAAAAGAATCATGTGTATTATATTCTATTTGATGTGTTGAAAGTATCCTTTCATTATTGAAAATATTTTGATTAGGGTACTTGTTTTTTAATCCATTTGTTTATTAACTAAAGGGTTTAAATTAATTTTTAATTGTAGTACCGTACTTAACATAAAGATTGTCTTGCAAAAATATGCTCACTTGTTTCACAATTCGATGGTAAAATTGCCCACTTTTATTGTTAAGTAAATCACCATTTTAAATATTAATAAAGTGATTATTTTGTTGTAGTACGGTAATTTGATTTGAAAGGCTAAAATGTAATAATATTACAATAGAAGCTTTAAAGCTTATTATTGCCGGTTTTTTCCTTGCTTAGTAGCCAAAAACGTAGTTTACTAGGTTGTTATTATTTAACAAGGGCTAATTGTTTAAATAAATAAATTGGTTGTACGTGTGCGACCGGGTTTACAATTCAACCTGTATTTCCATCCCCTAGCTATGGCTATCAATTATGATTTTATTAAGCTATTACAAATTGGAAAAGCATGGCAACAAGCAAAAAAAAAAATCATGGAAAAATCCGGCATATAAAAATGGATTTTAATTAGGTTAGGTTAGGTTAAAATCGTACAATATAATTTGATCTATCGCACAGTTGTGCTAATATTAATAAGTCGTTGTGTAAATAAATAATGGTTGTGTAGCTTAAACGATTTACAAGCTGTGTTATTATTGCAATACAATTTTATATAGTAGAACCTATTAAAAACAATCATAATAATAAAAGTGACATTGATTCATAATCAGTGTTGCCCGTATGCAAAAATAGCACAAGGAGTTTGCAACAATTAATACTGAAGAATATTTTAAGGATTTTTTTTTGCAATTTTATTATATTATTTGGGTCACAATACGTGGTGACGTCATAGGGGTATGAAAATGAAAGCGTGACGTCACAGACGAGGGATGCGAGGTCAATCCCACCCCATTACGTGTCCAAAACACTATAAATATTAATATTACTCTACATAATATAATCATGCTATTATTAAATACACTGTATTGAAAATATATCTTTAATACAAATGCATTAATTATTCCAGTCGATTTTTCACGTTAATACATTTCCAGTTTACCATAAATAATTCACATTGTATTATGAACGCTCGTGGAAAATTAGACGTGGTTGAATCATTATGCAGAAAAAAAACACCTTAACTGCATTTTTTTTAGGGAAGCCACTAAATATTTTAATTTGTTAAAGAGTGGATTTTGATGATTAATTAATTACCTTTGACTGAATATTTAGTTTGTAGAGAAAATTGTTTTCAATTCCAATATTAATAAAATTCTAATCGATCGTTTTGATCCAGGTTAACTTTGATTTCCTGGATTTTAAGGTAAATACTGTTTAACTAGTAATAGTTAAGATCACCGACAGACAATTAATTAACACGTTGTTGTGTTTAAAAACCGTAATTTGTATATACATTCTCAAAATTACCAACGTAATAGTTCGTTTGATCGTCTTGTTCCAGGTTTATTTCGATTTCCTGGATTGTAAAATAAATACTGAGACGTTTATTAAGTCTAAATAAGAGTTAGATCAACGACAGACAATAAATTAACACTAATCGTTGCAGAGCTCGAAAACATCCCTTCGTAGCCACTAGTAATAAATGGTTATAGAATATGTCTTTAATTGCACTTCAAATATTTAAAGGCTTTCATTTAATGCCGACACGACCACAAAAACAACAGTAAACAGTGTTGCCATACGATACTAACAACATATACTCATTAATTAATAATAACCGAAGATTCTCAAACTGTCACTTCAACAGCAAGGTTAGTTTGGTTGTAGGTCAAAATATATTTAAATTAATTTATGTATTATTTATTGCATTTTGCAGTGGCTTGCCAAACATTTTTGGCACTGAATTGTGTGTGTTTTTTTTTGTTTTGTTTTTGTAAATGTGAAAAGCCAAACACGCCATTTTATTATTAAATATAAATTTCGCAGCACCGACAACAGAGAAATTGGCGTTGTTTGGTGTTTTTTTTTGTTCATGTACCCTGACATTTTTTTTGTGATAAAATATTCGTGTGAACTTGACTTTAATATATTATAAATATTACGTGATTGGTTTGGCTTTGGATGGAGCAGTCTTCTGCCAACTCTTCAACGATACGGAAGTCCATCATGAAGTCCACATCTTGTGTATTGTTCAATTTATTTAAATTAATTTGAATTCTTAATAAATAATGACGATACGCGTGTTTGTTTGCTTTTTAATAATAAGTCTGTTTTCGACGAAAGTCACTTTCTTCTAATCGCCGCTATTGTTTTTTTTTAATTCGTACTAAATATTATATAAGAAAATATAAATTCACAAAGTCGAGAATATACACAAATAATTAAAAACCAATTGCGACTTTTAAATATCGTTGTTATAGATTTCATTCAAACAATACTCAATTGCAAGAAAACATAATCACATTTTTAAAACATGTTATAAATAATTTTTCCATATTACGCAGCGAGCTACCTAACTCGTGAGTTATCGGTTCATTTTTGTCCAACCAATTATTTTATAATATAGTGATTGAAGAAACCGACCCTAACGTCCGTATTCAATATAATAGTGAGTCGTGCTAAATGGTGTGTGTAAGTATAGATTATTATATTAAATACGGCCGTAATTAAGCGCTGCTGACTTGCAGCCTGAATTAGGCTATTTCTGTAAACATTTCGGCGGACCATTGATCCGAACGCAATAGTATCTTATTTTTACTTTCAAGACGTATAATAAATTGTATCTTGTAACTTTTAGAGTAAATAAATCTCTTTTGTTAACGTCATGTATTTAATTGAACTTCAAATATTTTAAGGGAAGGATTATCATCGAGACCTCAATTAATGGGCCAGGGAATTTTTTTAATAATTTGCATATTTCAATTTGTAACGTGTCATTTGACAGTTTCGGTATAAATCGTTATTATCATGTCATATTATACTCGATAGGGAATTTATTTATTTTTCGGATATTATCAATGGAGGATTTTCAAGACTACATTGTATTTTGATAATAAGTTAATTAACTAATTTCACAGTTTATTTTTTATGGGGAAAATGCGGTTGGTTTATTTCCAAGGACAGTGTCATAAATCCCTTGGGGCCGGTTTCTTCAACGCGTGTTAAATCTCGAGCGCGAGTCACTACGCGCAAAATGCGTTTCTTCAACTATCAAATCCTAGGGCTAGTTTCTTCAAGTCGTGTTAAATCGTGTGCTATGTAGCAAGAGATTGTACGAATCTCGTGTTATATACAAATATTCTGTTTCTTCAGCCCGTATCAAAGATATAGACGAGCGGTTCCGATGTGTGTATCACAAGCATTCAAGAGAACTTGCATACAGGCGACTCTAACCGAAGCGGCGCGTTTGGCACGAAACTGGAATGGAGGGGGAAATAAAACATTAGCATGAGATTTAGCTATAACACCTGGATATCGGCGAGCTACTATTTGACAGTTAGTAGCACGAGCTATATCTTGAAGAAACGCATTTGGCGCGTAAATCACGCGTAAGGTCCCTAGTTCGGTGATATCGGGATGCTATAGCTAAATCTCGAACTCGTGCTATATTTTTCCCTCTATTCCATTTCGTGAAGAACTCGTCGCTTCGGTTCAAGTCACCTGTATGCAAATTCTCCTGAATGCCTGCGATACAAACATCGGCTATAGCTTTAGCAAGGTTGACTCGAGATTCGTATAATCTGTTGTCACGTAGCTCACAATTTAACACGAGTCGAAGAAACCGGCCCTTAAAGTATTTTTTCCATAAAACACGTACATATTTCGCGTCTAAAAAGGACTTTAGTATTGTAATTATAATTAATAATAAATGTTTTTTTTGTATCTTCCAGATTCCCGCTGCACTCGCCGAATACTTGAAATCCAATTAGTAATATTTAATATCTGAACGATGACTTTGTCAAGCTGGCTGTGCTCAGCCTGAGACAAGTGAGAGGCCTAAGCCTCAAGGAAGGAGGCGGAGCTAGTTGGCCGTCTCCTTACTCCATCTTATATCGGCTCAAGGGCCGGTCATACATGGTCCCGTTGTGGGAGACAAGGTCGCGGGCCTCCGCATGTCGCTACTCTGCTAGAGATCCTCGTTTAAGACCACAACAGACTGAACACCTCTTTTGCTGTGATACGGATAGAACCTAGATTACTCCCTCCCGCGCAATAGTCTTCTGCGCTCATTTGCTTTTAATATAAACTCTGGTGTTTTATGCACACCGTCGCAGGTGCTACTCAATTAGCTGATAGTGTATTGAGCTTGTAAACCATGGATATAGCCGCGCCTTTAGTCACGTGGTCGGACGCTTCTCCTGAAGCACTGAGAAAGTACTCATGTTTGGAGACGAAGCGAGTAGCGCGGCCTCCTTCTAATGATAGTTCGGGTATTGGGGCTGATAAGTCCTCTTTGGGCAGCATCATTTCCGATTACTCTCCATCAGCATCCAGCATCGCCAACGAACCGATGCTATTATCTTCGACAGACTTGTTCGACGCGAACAATTCTACAAACTGTCTCGATGACAATGAAAATATAATGGACGATTTATCCAAAATGGTTCCCGCTGATGGAAACAGACCCGGATCTTCGAATAATAACATTACAGAGAATGCAGTCAATGAAGTCAAGTTTGTAGGCATTCCTGATAGAGACAGCATTTGTTCGTCTGACTCCTTCGACGATGATGACGACGACGACGATGATGAAAAACCCAAAATCCCCGACGGGGGTTGGGGTTGGGTGGTGGTGATGTCTTCGCTTGTACTATCCATGGTCATGGACGGTATCAGCTTCTCGTTCGGTCTTCTCTTTATTGAATTTCTAAACCACTTCGGGGAGAGCAAATCGAAGACATCGTGGGTGGGCAGCCTTTTCATGGCGGTGCCTTTATTATCAGGGCCTGTGATGAGCGCCCTGGTTGATAAATATGGTTGTAGGAAGATGACCATGTTGGGTGGGATTATATCCGCTACCGGATTTGTTTTAGCGACTTTTGCCAACTCCATAGAAATGTTATTTTTAACATTCGGTACGATCGCCGGCTTGGGTTTGGGGATGTGTTATGTTACCGCCGTTGTTTCCATAGCGTATTGGTTCGATAAAAAGAGGACTCTAGCAGTTGGCCTGGGATCATGCGGCACCGGAATAGGCACTTTCATCTACGCCCCCATGACTCAATATTTCATCGAAACTTATGGATGGAGAGGCACCATATTGATGCTTGCCGGCACTTTCTTGAACATGTGCGTCTGCGGCGCTGTGATGAGAGATCCAGAATGGTGGATCCAGGAACAAAAGAAACAGCGATCCCTCAGCAACAAGAGCATTCGAGGAACATCCAGCTGCGGTTCTGTTTCCCGACTGTCCGGTGTTGAATCCATATTTCCCGGAATAGACGAGCTTCGCGAGCTGCTGAAAAGTGGTGAGACTCCAGAATACATCTTGACAACCCTCGCCACTTCCATTGCCGATGCAAAGAAGATGGAAGGCGTGTCCGAAGCAGAGAAGCAAAGGCATATTTATAATTCTGTGGTTAACCTACCGACATTTATCAAGGAGAGCGAAAAGGTACATACTTTATATTATAATACATTACGATAGGTGATTAACACAAAAATATGGAGTTTAAAGCTTGGGATTCCTAGGCGTACGTCGCTGTAAACGTACACCATAAAGACGGTAATAGAATTGCTTTGCTGTACTTTTGATCGGTTTTTTTGTTAATTAAGGCATTAAATAATAAAAAACCGATCATAAGTGTAGCTAAGTAACTCTACTATCGTATTTACGGTGACGTATGCCTGGGAATCCATTACTTTACTCTTTATTTAAAAAAACAGGGTGGACTTAAAAGGGTGGAGCGAAAAACGTCACTGCTGAGTACTTCACAGAAACTATTTTTTCATTTCTTCCTAAATTATTCTCAATTAATTCAAGTCCACTCTGTATAATATATAAATATTTGTAATGTTATTTTTATACATGTTTTTCATGTAAAATGCACGCTTCAAGAATTTCCACTAAACAAAGATATTGTATAGAATATTTTACACTCCGAAGTAAAAAATGAATTCTAAAATCCATAAAATAGTATCAGTGTGTGGATCTAGTTATATCTTAGCTCAATAATTATAGTATTATTGTTTAATCAATTCTAATAATTTTGTTGGTCATTTTAACAGTTCCTACATTGTTCCGCTACCAATTTCACGTCGATGTGTTGATAATTATAAATTTTACATTCGTAATTCATGAAATTGATCTGAATATTTAATTTATTATGTATTTTAAAAATCATTTTTTATTAGTATAAAATAATCCATCCAAAACATTTGTTTGATGAAATTGAAATGAAATAAGGTGAAAAACCTAATATAATAAAAGCTAATATGGCATATTGATAATGAATTCGTAAATATTTGTAAATTGCCAATTTGTAGACAATTTTTTTGTGTTAATAGCCCATCGATGTAATTTATATTACATTATCATAACCTTGTAATTTTTATTCGTAGGTCCCACTAGAAGTTATAGAATCTCTTTGCGCCAACAAAAAAATATACAATGTCATCCTAGAGAATTATCCCTCTCTATTATCATGTCGCAGTTGTTCAGAAAATAAACTGAACAAGTTGCCTGATAACGCAGTCAAAAGAGTACCAGTGACGATGAGTATGAAACTTAAAGCGTCCAAGAAGAATCCCAAGCTCATAGATGCTCAAATGACTAGCGTCGATTCCAACGGAGATGCAACAAAAACTCCATTAATTGCAGCGAACGTAAACGCAATCACTCCCAAAGCGTCTATATTGAAGAGCTCCATGAAATCCCCTACGAAGCCACAAGAGACGTGGCTTAAAAGACAATTTTCAACAAATCAACATTATTTAAGAGATATTAGAGTGCACAGGAACTCGGTCATGTATAGAGGAGCCATGATGAATATTGCGAAATACAGATTGAGAGCGTCTTCCTGTCCTAACATCTACAGAAACTCAATGATCAACATCGATAAGGAAGAAGAAGAGGTAAAATACAATATATTACACCATCAGTTGGATATTTAATGTATTTCTTCTCTATTCACAGAAATGGTACGAGCAAATTGTTGAAATGCTTAAAAGCATGTTTTACTTCAAGATGTTTCTGGAGTTCCACTTCTTACTGTTGAGCCTGAGTACAATCCTCCTCTTTGTTTGGTTTATCGTGCCTTATTTTTACTTAGCTGAATTCATGACTAGATCTGGATACGATGAAGACGATGGTGCTCAACTCCTGAGTGTTATTGGAATAACCAACACTATAGGAATGGTACGTTATTAATGACACTAATAACGACAACTTCATATTAAGAGTTACTTGAATTAAATAGGTGGGTCTAGGATGGGCTGGTGATCGACCCTGGTTAAATGTCCCCAAATGTTATGCAGTGTGCTTGATAGCGTGTGGAATTTCTTCAATGACATACCCTCTGGTTACCCATTCGTACCCGTTATTAATTTTAGTTTCCGTTTTCTTCGGACTAACATTTGCAAGCTGTTATTCTTTCACACCAGCTATTTTAGTCGAGCTATTGCCGTTGGACCGGTTCACGACGGCTTATGGTCTTGTGCTTTTGTGTCAAGGCATAGGAAACCTGTTAGGACCTCCCATAGCAGGTATTTAATATATCATTATTATCAGTGCTCGTTACATCATAATAACTCACACATCATTTACAGGACTCATTTTTGATATAACTGGAGCTTGGGATCTATCATTCTATATGTCGGGATTGTGGATCGTACTGTCTGGAATATTGGTCGGGTTGATTCCCTACACCAAGAATTTCCGTATCTTGGGATCGTCACCACTCGAGAAGGATTTGGAACGAATTTCACAAAAAGACAGTATTAGCATTGCATAGATGGAAACTTTTAACGGAAGTTGTTTTGTTTTTATTTTTTACACCATGAAATTAATATTTTGATAATAAACGAGAGTTGTTTTATTTTTGTATAACATTTGTAACGATCACTGCCAAATGTGTACAACTTTAAACACACATACACACTTCCAAGTATTATAATATGTACTTATTATATTAACAATCATCTTATATTCTCTTAACTCTTTTGCCTTAATATTATACATAGATAGCACATTCAAATGAATTTTTTTAATGCATATACTTTAGTATTAGGATGAAATATTATATTATTATTATCAAATAAAATCTTCCAATTATATTAATGGAAATTGTGTTTTTTTTTATTTATATGAAAAAAATATTATGAATAAATAACAAAACAGTGCATTAGTGCTAATAACAGCCGATGATAAAATTGCAAAATTATATAAAAAAAATAAAGCAATATAGTAGAATAAAAATATTAAGTACTTTTTAGAAGGTGTTCCACATCATCAGACATTTGGCTCGATGATAGAAGAGGTGAAGTCGGCACACATTGTCTGAAACTGCAATGTTTCATCCAAATCCGTCGACAGTCTTGCCACTGTACTGTCCAAGTCGACATCGTAAGTCACCATGACTTCTTTTTCAATCAATTCGTCGAGTAATATCTTGAGAGCATCCTACGATTAAAAAATATATAGTATAAATTTAAGCAATATGAGAAATAATTTCAAAAAAATCTTACAGTAGTTTCTTTGAATAGATGCAGATTCCCAAACTTAGAGTTCTCACCAGGGAATTTATCACATAACGTGTCGAGTTTCCCTTGGCTGTGATTAGTCCAAGCTGAATGAACGTTTTCATCGTGAAGATGTTCAGATCTAATTCTAAAAATAATCATAATTAATATCAAACACTCTTTAAATAAATTTAAAAAAAATACTTTTTAATTCTAAGACGAGTGGCTTCATTTCCATGGAGGACTTGAAGAGTGGCAAGAGTTTCAGTATTTCCAGAGCTTTGCTTCGCTAATAGAACAGCTCGACGAGGAACTATCACTGAGCATTTCATCGATTCTCCAGCAGAAATTACACCTCTATCGGGAGTTACTGTCACTTCACCTTGAAGACTTCGATACTTCCCTAATTGAATATTATAATAAATGATTAAAATAAAGAATATTTTAATAAATAATCAATGCATACATTTTAGATCAATGCTGAATAAAAAGAATCCGGGTGCTTCTCCTTTATTCCAAACAGTAAAATTGATAATTTTATTAGCACTACTATTATTCAAAGAACCCAGTGGAAGATCTTGAGTAGCTCCGTGTCTGAAAACACCATCCCTAAAAACTAGCATGCCTTCATCTCCCACACCATGAAGTGCGGCCTGGAAGGAGAAATAATATTATAAAAATAATGATATTTATAAAAAAAAAATTTACATCAAGTACGACTAAACGAGACTTACTCTATGTAATAATCGGGAATTGTCAGCACTGTTAGATTGTGAACCCGGATTGATACGACGAGCAATTCTCAACGCACCAATATGTCCTCCAGCTTGCGACGGCCTAAATCCAATACGGATAGAACGACATTCTAATGGTTGAAGTGAAAACATCAAAGAAGTAACTGATCCATTATCGGATATGATCTAAAAAAAAAAACATATATAAACCTCATACTAAAAATAAATTGTTACTTTTAATTACCTTAAATGATTCCCCAATTATTGTGGATATGACTCTCAATTTTCTATTGGATGACGGATTTTTAAACACTATATCCTGGATTTTGACTTGTCCAATTTTAACACAACCCCAAGACAAGCCTTTCTTCGTAGCTTTTATTGATATTTCCTAAAAAAATATTTTTAATAAAGTTTCATACATTATTTCAATTTATATAATTATATTATGCAGCATACTTCTGGATGTAAAGCTTCACTATCCAAACTGTAAGTCGATTGTTGAGAATTACTCCGTGGTACATAAGAACCGACAAGCTGCATTATTTCAGTACTGTAGGGACTCTCGAATACTAAAGATCTGTAATTATTTATAAACAAATATAGTGTTGATTTAATTGAAAAAAAAAAAGTCTTATACCTTTTGATGTCGGATGATATTGCGGAGTTTAAAGGATATGAAACAGTTATAGCAGTTTTCTCCCCTGGAATCAGTTCAATTTCAGTATTATCCAATTCAAATACGGGATCTTCGCAAGGTATCAGATTGATTGATTGGTTTCCATTTTCATTATATTGTATTGAAATAAACAACTTGTATTGCATTGTCATGTTTCCGGCATTCATCAATTCTACTAATTCAGAATTGCCTACAAACAAATCCGCAGTTATAAAACCATCACAAAAAAAATATAATAAAAATATGATAAAAACCTGGTAATATTGTGAGGGTCTCAGATTTTTGAGCGTTGCGGAGGAGAAGTTTATAAACACCAATTTTGGCAGATAGCGGTATGCTACTTAACTGCATATTGTGTTCTTGTTCAATGGTAGTCAAGAATATATTCAAGTTTCCAGTGACAGTTTGTATTTTGGGTATTCCTGGATAAATTAAAATTATAAATATATCAGCATTGTATTAAAAATTAATAAAAAAAATATATTTACCTTCATTTTGTTTGAGCTTGGGCGATTTAAAGTATAACAAGACTTTTACACTCCCATCGGCCGGAATGGTGTATGTATTTTTTTCCTTCAATGTGATATCCTTAACAGGTTCACCTCCAACATTTTCTAACTCATCGGTATTATTTTTATGTGTCAATTGTATTTTCTTGGACAGTGTGTCTTCAATGAAATTTTTCTCAATTGGTGATATATTACAAATCGAGAATAAACCGAGCTTATCAAAGTCTATGGAGAGATTTATCGGCAAATCTACATCTTGTTGATTTGTTATAATTATAGGGAGATACACATCACTGTTCTCTGGAATCGTGGGGAAACAAACAGACGGATCTAATTTATGACTGGATGACGGTGTTTGTATGAAAAGTTTGGGCATCGTTGAATTCAATTTTAAGACATGAGTCATTTGAAATGTGCTCTTGGTGACCACGTCTATGAGCTTGAAATTGATATGCAATTTTATATTTTCACTCAGTACTTTTGTTAATACGTGTGCATTGCAAATAATATTAGAATCCGCCTTTAAAAGTATCGGATTAGTTGGTAAATTGACTATAGCGATGTTGTTAATATCTTGAATATACTCTTCATCATCGACATAAATAGCTTTCAGTTTCATGGTGGCATTTATCCAACGATTACCCAAGGACACTACTTTCATATTCACACGGGATAGTAAACCTAAAAGAAATAAATTTATTAAAAATGATAAAAAACTTTTTGAACATATAAATTGTATTATTATTACCCAATAAAACTGATATGTCGCTAGATGTAATTTCAATCCAATCGCCTATAAAAAGTGACACTTATTAATAAAATATCCCATAAGATTTGATAATACATAATTCAAAGAAATACCTTTGATCGGAATGTTTTGTATGTGTTCTTCACTGTCACTATTTGAAAAGTTTATATTTTCAAAATTACCCAAAAGTTCTGACCGATAAGGCGTATCAGTCGGGATGCATTCATTACCTAGTATAAGAAGAGTTATTTATTATATAATTAGATTATAGATAGTTTAAAACCTACTTAATTCATTGGCTCCTGTGGGTGTCGGTGTGATCCATCCATCATCATCATTATTGCTATTGATGTATTTAAATTCGTTAATTAACCGTCTAGGCGTATGCGATTTCTCCTTGGGTTGACCATCTAATCCAGATTGAGATGCAGGAGACATAAGATCTCTTAGCTCTTTGCTGGATTCTGACGGGGTGAGGGGACTCAATTCAGGATTTCTATTCTCGCTAATAGTCTTCAACATGTTGGGTGTTTTGTAAGGAATTACCGTGTTGGCACTTTTGATTGAACTTTCTGTGAACCCACTACTGCCAGAGTTAGACTTGCCAGTGTTTTTGAGAGTGGACACAAACCCGGAGCTCAGCCTATCATTAGATGCTGAACTGACAAATTCATTTGATTTACCGAAAGAGGAATGATTCAAAAGTGATTTGTTTATTGATTTTTTTTCATGAGGAGTATGCGACAAATCTTCGCCATGTTTTGTGCTATGAAATATATTTGATCCTTTACCGAAAGTACTTTTTCCAATCGGAGTAAGGCTGCAGTTTTGTTTGTCCTCGTCTATCTTAATTGGCTTTTTAAAATATTTATCATGCTGCGCGTGGAGGATTCGATCAATAATGTCTGAAGGAGTCTCCGACGACATTTGTCCTATAAAATTAAACATTTAATTCACAATAACAATATAAAATAATCAAAATACATACCAACAATATTCTTAATGTGAGTAAGACTCAAAACACTATTGGAACTCGATGCATCAAAGTGACTAGTATTCGTAATATCTCTACAAGGTGAAGGATCTTTTACAGGTGCTTTTTCATGATTTGATGAAAATTTGATGGAACTTTCGTCTGTTATTGGCGGGATGCCGGATGAATCATTCAACATCATATCTGTAGATTTTCTGAATGTTTCTCCGAATGGTGGATTATTTTTCATAATGTGTGAACTAATACTAGCATTTTCTACAATATTATATGAATGATAAATGTACATTTAAGGTTTTGAGATAAAAGATTATTTGAAATGAAAAACATAATATTTTAATCAACGTACCTAAAGAATACAATGGTCTATATGGTGATTTCTCCGGACTTACACCTTTTATAATATTCCGAATTTCACCATTTTTCTGTCGAAAATATTGTCCTAGAGACATTTCCCCTTCAACGTTGTATACATTTTTTGTGAAAGAGGTTGTAGAGTCAATTTCACTCATTTGGGGTTTTACCGGTAATATACCATTTTCTTCCATCCACGACAATTCTGCACGAGAGAGATCCACCTGAAAAAAATATTTAGACTTTGTTTTATTATACAATTTTAACAGAAATCTTATAAAAATATTCAAACATCAAAATAAACTGTGATATTTATAGAAACAATAACAAACAGGAATTCAAGTAAATATAAAAAAAGGAAGTACCTGATTCGAAGCCATAAAATTTGAATCGCTGATTTCAGCTTTATCCGCTTTACTATTAATACTAAAATTTACAAATCCATTGTCGCTGAAGGAATCTTTAGTGAATTCGACATGGGTACTAGCAATGCTGTGTCTATAAGAAGATAATGATTGTCTAATCTGTTGCACTTCAGGATTACTGCTTCCAGATAGTAAATCATCGACAGCTGCACTTTGCAATTTGGCTGCTTTGATAATTTGTTCAATGTTCACATTGGGATCAGAATTCTCTTTAGAATCATTGACGTCTGGAAAATAGGCTGTAGATCTGGCAGTCATTTCAGTGGGATGAAAAGATAGCTAAAAATATTGAACAAGACAAATTCAAAAAAATGATTTATAATTACAAAATTATCATTATAATGGAATATACTAACTGATTTTTCGTCTCTCTTAGTAATAGAATCTTCCCCAAAAGCTGAAGTATAAATAAAACATATTTTTGATCCATTAATTAATTAACAACAAATTACCAATTTACCTTTGCACTTTCCCAGATCAAGTAATCCCAAAGATGATTCAATATTTGAACTCACTTCACTGTTGCGTTCTCCCCAGCGAGGAAATTCTAATTTTGCATTTTCCGAATAAATGTGACTCCCTCTAAAATGTATGTAATAATATTATAAAACTTTGATTTAATGTGTCAAAGTGCATTGATTTTATACTGACAAATTTAAGCTGGCATAATTTTTTTCTTTAAGTTCGTTTACAATCTGAACCGATCGTCTTTCAGGTGGAACTATGAGGGTATTCTTCTTATTTTCATTCATTTTGTGTGCACAGAGCGATCATCCTATGTTACAATTTGATAAAACTGATCGACGGAAGGAAACTTTACGACAAGTTAAATGATTGATTCGACTTATTACAGCGAGTAGTTTACTAAAAATGAACAGACGGCAACAAAAACTCAACGGCAACTGTCACTTCCTTCAACCTTCGTTTGAATGACCATAATGTACTTTTTAATAAATCCATAGACAAGTATAAATATTTATCCATAAAAAAATGAGTAGAAAAAGAATTATGGTTTGATTTTATTTACAATAAATATTTGTTTAACATTAAAATTTTGTAGACGTTGTAAAAAGTCAAAGGATTATTGAAATATTTTGAAAAATCACGATTGCACAAATATACATAGTAAAGAGTGGCAAGAATACAGTGATCAGTCAGAAGGAGCCGCCCAGTTTCAGCCGGTCGTCTTGTACTCTTGTGGTCTTGTACTCTGTACTCTGTACTCTGTACTCCTGCACCCCTGTACTCCTGTACTCGTGCACCCTCTGCCAGGTACTACTACTACTACTACTACACTCCACACCCCTCCGTGTCCGTCCAACCCCCAATGATTCATCCCTCTTAGTTCCGCACCGCCACGATCTCTTTGTATAGTTTCTACCTATGGCGATTTTATCTTTTTCTCTAAGACTTCATAATACTACCGTCACTTTAACGATAATGTATTACTTGCAGAATGTCTAATGAAAACGTAACTGTTCTGACCCCCGAAGAGGCCGAGCTGGAGGCGGAGTCTAACTACAAGCCTCCCCCTGAAAAGACCATCGAGGAGATAATAGCAGCTGACCAGGACGACGAGTCCCTCAGAAAGTACAAGGAAACCCTTCTTGGGCAGGCTCAACAAGGACAAGTCATTGTCGGTGAGTGAAGGACAATGAGTTTCACACCTCATTTTTATATTCATTATGATTTTACCTTCCCATTGCTAATAAATAATATATATGTTATAAGCTATGCAAATTTTATATGAATGTGATTATTATAGTCTCGCATGATATTATTAGGCTGATTATGGATATAAAATATCATTTTGGCACATTTTATTCACAATCTGTAAATGTGACTTAAAATAAACTTTTACTATAAATTGAAAAATTATACCTTCTCAGTATATCAGATATAATTTGTTTACTGGCATTCATTGTATTTGCTTATCTGCCACATGTTAATGTGTATGTAAAAATTGTGGTTGTGTTCGTGCATTCCTTCACAAGCGAATTAGTGTGTGTGTTCAACATCTGTGAACTGTATTTTTAAAACCAGAACTACTATCAACATGTGGTTAATACCGGCACGTTGTTCCTGCAATGTTTTTTTTTTGTCCCAATTTACTTCATTAACTCTCGGAAATTATAATATCATAATCAAATCACCAGAATTCATAATTAACGGCTTCAGTCTTGTAATTTTTTTTTTTGTTTCTAATCATTCGTCGTCAATTAATATTGTACAATTATTATTTTTATTTATCTAACAAAAAAATAACAGTTAAGGTCATCTAATATTTGCTATATAAATTTTTATACTTGAATAATGAAAAATTAAAGAATGGAAAAAATAATTTAACAGTGATCACTTATAAAAACTATAAATAAAACCACAATCCTAGTTTTGTAAACACAAGCCTGAGTCTCACTCAAGTTAGTTGGTATATTGAATTAGTTTTGAAAATATTTATTTATTAAAATAAAAGTAAAATAATATTATTTATTTGTGCTACAATGTATGGTAAACACTAGAATTTTCCAAACTTATTTTTCCTCATCCCAGCTATTTTAATTTTGCTCCTTCGTGACCCAGCAAATTTGTTATAGTTGAAGTCCCAAGGTTTTTTCCCAATGGTGAAAGCAGACAAATAAAAAATATACAGATTTTATTAAGGGAATTGGCGTCCCGGTATTTGTGAAATGCTGTTATACATAATTCATGTAGTAATTATTGATTAAATTTTAATTGTTTTCTATTTTAGACGCCAATGATTCCCGCAAGGTCATTGTAAAAAAACTGGCTTTATGTGTGCAAGGAAGAAATGACTTGGAATTGGACCTCAGCGGTGATTTAAGTGATCTTAAAAAACAGGTAATGTTACATTTATTATTATAATGTGGTTAAATTATTTATCCATTGTATTTTTTAATTCAGGTGTTTGTTATCAAAGAAGGAGTGCAATATAGGATACGTATAGATTTTATTGTTCAGCGTGAAATCGTTCATGGCCTGAAATATGTACAAAAAACTTCCAGACTCGGAGTCACAGGTAATTTTTTGTTTATAATTAAATTTATAATCACATGCATTTGAAACAATATTAAATTGATTTTTGTATTATTCTCTTGCCTAAACGATTAGGAACCGGTATGTTTATCAAATAGACTTGGTGTTAGATGGATGTTGAATTCATCACATTAGAAACTAGCAATGAGCACTTTTTATTATAATTCATTCACGACTTGCATACAAATTAGATTGACCATTCGTTTTCTCATTTGAAGGTCGTCACGTCGAGCCATATGAATTCATTCACCTGCTTTGATTCATTTTATTCAAATCAGTGTCTCCTTTCTTGGATCTTTATGGCATTTTGCTGGCTCAATTTGCCCTCAATCAGCATGAAGACTAAATGCAATGTAGCAATAGACGTTGTTTTTTTTTAAATCATAAATGTGTTTTTGATATTAATGATTGATGATTATTTTCAGTTGATAAGATGACTCACATGGTCGGTTCCTATCCCCCAAAGACAGAAATTCAATCTTACACCACTCCTCCCGAAGACGCTCCCAGCGGCTTGATGGCCCGAGGCTCTTATTCGGTCAATAGTCTCTTCACAGACGATGACAAGAATCAACATCTTCAATGGGAGTGGGCTTTCGAAATCAAAAAGGACTGGAAAGACTAAGAATGAAGCATTTGAAAATGGCAAATGAAGGGTATTCTAAATAAGCTCGATCATTTTTCATATGATAACAAAAACAGAATGAAATAATTTTTCAGTATTTTTCAACAAACAAAGCAATTATTGTCTCTCATTTGATTGTGATTTATTTCTATTTTTGAATGAAAAGCTATTTTGTTCCTAATATGTTTAGTCGGCAATTGACATACACTAAAAAAAAACACTCGCATCATTTTGCTCAATATTTAATTTAATGAAGCAATCAAATGAGACTAAAGACGCTCAATTACAGCGATATACATTTGTATTCTTAATTAGAATTAGGTTTTGAACATTTTGTATAAAGAGATGAAAGAAGCAATACTTGATACAATTCAGTGTGTACGGCTTTAAATATTATATTATTCCTGTGTATTTTTTCATCCTTTCATTTGAAGTAAATTCGGTGCATTTATAATTAAGGAAAGTCATAATATCGAACCTCTTGATGAGTGTTTTTTTGACGTATCTAAAGATTTGTAAATTGCTAAGAGAATTTTTGATAAGATTCCATATTTTTTCTATAAAATTTTAACGGCCCCTAGTATCGCCCCCTTTTGTATTGTAATTAATTAAGGAGAGAGTAATTTTTG
Source organism: Agraylea sexmaculata (assembly GCA_022606485.1). NCBI lineage: Eukaryota > Metazoa > Arthropoda > Insecta > Trichoptera > Hydroptilidae > Agraylea > Agraylea sexmaculata. The sequence continues at coordinate 142,176 of JAGTTH010002027.1, forward strand.
AGGCATTTACTTGAAGTTGGCTTCTTGACAACTGATATCTATAATTTGTATGTACAGCAAATCATATTTTCGTACAGAATGTAAAATTAAAAATACGAGTGCCATGAAATAATTATTGATGGCTTTTTATAAATGATTTGTTTCATATACAAACTTGCTATTTTTCCGGTGCATTATATTTTTGTATTAACATTTATTTTGATACCAAGTTTTATTATTATGTTCGGCGCTACGCTTAAGCCTTTTGAAATTGTGTCTTAGTTTAGATAACGAGTCAATCGTTCTCCCGTTGACGTTCCATCACCATCGTAGGTTTCATTAGCGACGGTTAAAGTAGATCCATTTGAGACCAAGTCAACTTAAAAATAGTCACGATAATAATTATACTCCCGTGTGATAAATATTCCTATAATATATATAAACAGTATTTTGTGCCCAGTTGAAGTTTTATTGAGAATGCTATAAAACATATTTAATCTTAAATTCAACAATATATTCTCAGTGACGTGGAATTCTAATAAAAAGCTTGAAATAATATTTTGTCTTTTTTTTCAATCCGAGTGTCTTAAAAAAAGAGTGTTTCCCCGGTTAGTTTTGGACAGATGCCGATTATCCGGCAAGGTGCTCCTGTTCCGTCGTGTATTTTCATAGGCATCACTATTATCGCACACTTGTTGGCTGAAAGTAAAATGATTTTCATTATTGGAGGAAAATTATGCACCTTGGTGAGAAATATTACTGGGTAGATCTTTCTGCAGATTAACATTTTCCAGCATGAACACGTTCTTAGCGGCAAAAACAACATGGGCAGGAGCATTGTGCACGGATCCGGGATCAACAGAAGGTGTGTCGACTCCGACCCCCGCTAGATTTTTGTTTTCCGTTAGCCATTTTGCAAAATCTTCACTGATTCCTATAAAGACAAATTCGAAATTTAATTATATGATAAAGTTATTGTCTTTGGTTAAAGATTTTTTTTAAATTTACAAATTGATAGAGAATTTTTAATATATTTACAAATGATATTTTATGGAAAAAGGGCGTATTATTTTGACGAAAAGCTTAAAAAATTTAATGACAAAAGCTTATCGGTTGATTAACTAATATTGATTTAATAGATATAATAAGCATTTTTACATGTATAAAGAATATTGAATTTAAATGGAGCCTTTCAAATTTCACTCGAAACCAAAAAATAAAACAAAATGTAATAAAAATAAAATGTATTGAACTATATACAACTGGATGTATAAATATCAATATGGCGGACCAAGCAGACGAGTTTGAATGAGACATAGTGTTGCCTATATATATATACATCAGTGGTGCATAATGCATCATCATGATTTTTTGATAAATAAATTGTAGTATACCTGGAAAATGGAGATTTCCTTCATTTGGTTTGGCCGCGCCTAAATATTTAGTCTTATTTGAATAATATTGACTCCATCCGAACCTAAACAACACTGTGTATTTCCTTTTATCGTCACCGATAATCAAGTGATCCATGTGATGTCGTTGTAATACAAAATCAGGATTGCCCGCTACTAATCTGCTGAGATCCACAATTATCACTGCAATAAAATTGTAAACATGACAATATATTATACTAAATAAAATTATTCAAAACTGACAAGGCGTTATCAAATGTTCAAGCGGTATTTGTCCTACTGTCCAGGAATCAGGATTAAAATGTCTCGGTGCATCTAAATGTGTTCCTCCATGCTCCGCAGCACAAAACTCATTAGCAGAATACCTTAAATAAAAACATTTCTATAAGAAAAGGTAAGTTTGAATTTGAGAAGAGACTTCTAGAATGATATTCCAATTCATCTAGTTGTCAACAAACAAATTAGTCAGTAACAATTTTGTTTACAAGTTATGTTATATAAATAGAAATAAAAAAATACACAACACAATTATTATAATACAGTAGGGCCTCGATACACATATTTTTTGACATTTACTCAAATACTTGTTTGAAATGGACAGATTCTGTCTAAAATTAAAGGATAAAACATAATATAAATTGATTGTTCGGAGAACTTCAGTTCTATTTAATCAATTTAAAAGCATACCAGACTCCATTTGATTTAGTTGCAGCGAATTTTTTGGTAAATTCAAATTTCTTCCCTCCCGGCCAGTAAACTGTTGAATTGTCGAAGGGATGTGAAAAATCTAAGAACTCAAGACCGCCGCTGAAAAGGTAATCATTAATTTCGGGCATAAATTGCCCTTGAGTAAATGATAGCAATAAGGCGGTTAAAAGACGTGCACTCTTCAACATGGTGGAATATTTATAGAGACTGATTGCTTTCAATCGAGACGACAATAAAAATGATTGTGGCTATCTAATAAATTCAGAGGTCGGAAACAGACAGATGTGATATTTTAATATTCACATAATGATTATTTCTCTAATATTTACTTTAATCCTCTGGTATTGACAGTTTTTTTCTATTGTTATTGATGGCAAACTAGATCTTTAGAAAAAACTAAATGGATTTTAGTGAATCTCGGAATGTGTTTTATAATAATGCGACTATAAGGATTGTTTTTGTTAAAAAATATTGTGGATTGCTGGAAAATCATCGATAATATTGTATATTTAATCATCGATAGTTTAATTAAAATTGTGTATAAATAAGTCAACAACTCGCTAGACATGAAATTATTAGACTAAAGAATTAATTCATTAATGGATTGTAAAAGAATAATGGATGTTAGGGGTGTATTTAGGTATAAAAATGAATGGATTGGAGTATACTAGTGCCGCAATCAACCGGGCTAACCTTGAAAAGATGCATTACGTTTCAATAGAAAACCCATTTCCCAAATTGGCCCTCGATTAATAATTGTTTAAGACTGATTTTATACATTGTCTTGCTAGATAAATGAAATAGAAAGCTCCATATATAATTTATTTATAACCGGTGGACGCTTCTTCAACATTCATTGGATGATTTGATTTATAATAAAATATATTATTAACGTAGCCAGGTGCTTTCTAATTAAATTTATCATAATTGAAGGTAGTTATTGGTTCAAAAAAATATTTTTATATTAATTCATTATACGCCGGGAGTGGCTTTTGAGATTAGAAGACAATATGTATGTTATGCTATCAAATTTATCTATTTAACTATTAGTTACACAAGTCGTTGACCGCTGCTCTGGCTGATTATACAATCACATCAGTATCAACCTTACAATCCAGGAAATCAGATTAAACCTGGATATTTTATTATTTAATTCCAGAGTTAAATAATTCTACTTACTTTATCAATTTGAAATAGTTATAAAGAGAGTGATGACGGAAGATAACAAATGACCTTTAGCATTCTAGAGAGAAGTATTTGTTTTTCTACGGTAAATAAAAGATGTGTGTTCATGTGGCATAATTTTATTTTTTATCACAATTGTTTAGTGAAACTGCAGATTCATGGAATCTAACATTAGCATATTGGATACACAATATAAACGGACTAATCAGGAGACTACTGTATATATATTTCTTGAGGAAATGTTGCACACGAGTACAACACTAACAATAGATACATGAACACAAGAGTACGCAGTGAATTATTCAAAGAAATACATAAGCCGTGTTAACATTTATGGTATTTTTATCACACTCGTTTTAATAATTATTTGTATGTAAACAATATAATACTCGATACATGAATAGTGTGCACAATTACAATCGAGGCATTTATGAAACAAATTAAACAATGTCTCTCGATATACAATCACGGAACATTATATGAAACAAATTTAAGCAATGTTCGATGACAAAATTGTTAATTGAAGAGAAAAAAAAACACATATAAAAATTCTTCAATATTCAAAGCATTAAAGATAACGTTAATAATTAAAAATACACTTCATTCCCATTTATAGTGCCGACTGATCTTCCACCGCTCGCTACCGAAGCATCTAACACCGAACGTGACTAACATTTTATACTTCTCAGAAAATATAATATAATAAATGACCCAAGTAATTAATATGCTGAATTACAAAATCACGGTGTGATGAAAATAGCTCAATTCTTTACTCGAGAATATAAATGCAACAAGTTTGATAATGTACACGTCCTGGATGTGAATTTTAATTATTTTTTTTTATAATCATAACGTGTTTTCAGCACGTTCACTTCTTTTTCGTGTTGTTGTACACTTTAGGCGGAGTCCACTTCAAGGCGTTCGGATCCACACAAAGCCTCGGTTTCTTGAATTGAGAGCTGACAATATGTTCGGCGACCAGTTTTGGAGTTACGCAGATGACGTGCTGACCTTTCCAATAGCGCATCATATTCATAGATTGCAAGGTTGAGATTATATCGTTTTGAGAAATGCCAGTCATATTACTGATGTCTTTAATACTATTTGTCGAGCTTCTAGTGCTGAGAACGTCCAGCAGAATCCACGTCCAGTAAGATCGGTAGCTTAGTTTTCCCAGATCCGATAGAGGTTTTTCAGGACTGCCGACGACGTGCTCCAAACGAGAAAGTTCATAGCTGAAGGCGATCAAAAATTTGCCGTAGCCTTGTCTTTGGTATGGCGGTAGAGTGAGAATGCAGGCGACGTTATTGCCTTCAGGAGATTCCTTCTCTTTAGAGAAATATCCGACCAGGTGAGCACCGTGTTTGTCCACCTCACACAAGATGTAAAACAGAAAAGGCTCCACATCGAAATAGAGTGTTTTATGATCAAGAAACAGTTTTGCGAGAAGGCAGAGATTCTGACAGTAGACTTTGTGATCTTTTCCGTCCACTTCGAACACCGCGAGAGTTCCCTTTCTGTATATTTCACTACCGATCGGTTGGCGAAGCTGGCACTCACTTTTGTGTACGTTGTATGATTTTTCCAATCGCATATATTTAAGGCAGTATTCACATATCCACAATTTAGACTTCTTCCCGTATTCTTCTGGAAAAGGACTGAAGTACCAGGTGTCTATTTCGAATCGCCCGAATTGTATCCGGTCGATGTATTTTACTTTGGTGATTGCTTCGTGTTCTTTCTCAAGGGCTGCGGTGGTGGGATCCATTTCGTCATAGGTTTTCTGGACATGATTGATCTCGTCGTGTTTTCTCTTTTGATTCCTGGTGATCTTACGACCGGCTTTGTCCGTTCCAAATGAGTCTGAAGAGAGATTGCCGCTATTTTTCCAATCCAAATCGCGAACCTGGAATCGATCCGACATTATTCTATCCCTGGAAACCCATTCATCGAGACGCCTGTCGTAGCCTTCGTAGTGAACATAATATTCATAGCAAGACTCGGTGTTGTTGTACCTAAAAAAATTACAAAGTCAGTCTTCGGGGAATATTTATTTTTGATGGCCACACTATAATACGTATGCAATGATAATTGATGATGAAGTAATTTTGTAATGTTATTGTTACGATCAATTTGAAATTATATTTATTTATGTATTTTTTAATTCAAATATTATCGTGCGTGTACTAAAAAAATATGAATTCGTTACAAAACGCTTTTCTATTTTTGTTTGATAATATTTAATTAAATATTGACGAGTGATTACAATGTTATTATTTGAATTAGCACAGCGGAAAAACCCGTGTAAGCGAATAGCGCGCCAAAATTGACACCGGCGGCGGCGCACGTGTTTACATAGTTTGTTATGAGAGCAAAGGGCGTGGCTTCATGTAATACTGGATACAGGTTATTATAGAGTAGTGTTTAAATAGTGTTAGTACTAATAATAAGGACCACGACATGATAATAGTAGTGACTATGATAATGATAATGACCTGGTCTGTATGAGCGATGCCGGATGCCAGGCGTCCTGCCTCCTGACGAGGTACTGTTCCCCGATGTCCAGGACTGCCTGCTCCTCGTCCTGCTGGTTCAGAGGCCCCTCCCCCCCGCTGAGGCTAGCCCCGCCTCCTCCCCGCCTGTCAACCTCTTTCTCTCCCTTGGCCATGATGCTGGTGCTGGTGGCTGTCAGCTTACAGTGTCTGCTTGCTGTTCCCAGTCACAGGTTCATGTCCCGCCGTCTCCTTGTGGTTATCACGAATGACGCATCAATCAGAACGCCATTGTGCCGGTCCCATATTTATATATTCCACCGCTATGTATGCATCGCCAACACCTATTGCATCATGAGTTCATTTTGATAAATCACACATTCTGACTATAATATTCAATTACATAAAAATAATATATATAAAATTGTTTGTTTCTATAAATATAACTGCATAAAAATCTACAGTGATAATTTATATTTTATTCAATTAAATTTCATTGTGCATCGTGATGAAGATGCTTAAAAATATATATTGTTTTAAATATTAGTATGATTACAATTATTTAAAATGATTGAAATGATTAAGAATGATGTATGTATGCAATATTTATTTGTTGGCATCCCTGTTGGCGGTGTGTCAGGTCAGTCTTGTGTGGGGAGTGTCAGCGAGGAGCTGGAGGAGGAGCACGACCTGCTGATTGCTGACCACTGACTGTTGACTACTGACCACTGACTACTGACCACTGACTACTGACCACTGACTACTGACCACTGACTTGACCACTGACCACTGACTTGACCATGCAGGCCATCAAGTGTGTTGTTGTCGGAGACGGGTGAGTTCATGGTGCACTATGCTACACTAACACTAACACTGGTCCTGCCTGCTGTCTGTGGCCCGCGCCCCCACACCGAGGACACCCGCCAGTCTCCAAATCCCAATCCCGACCACCCCTCAACCTCAATGCACATCCTCTCAAATTCCTACAATTATCATAAAAATACCATTTTTTTACTATATAACCTCATGAATGATTGTACAATTGGTCCAAGTGTCACTGCGTTTAATAATTTATACTATTTATTTTCACAAACTGTCCGTTTTAAAATAGTTTATATACAACAAGCTAACTTTGTAGATTTTTGTATTCGTTAATACGTCGTGTGTTTTGTTTACATTCCCTTTTTTGCATTCGTATAATATCGAAATCTTGAAACACGTCATTTTACACCTGTTGCGATTCTGTTTGATCGAAAATCGAGTATATTCTCAACTTCTTTCATATAATTATATTCTTTTCACACTATATTTAGTGGACACATCAAACTTTTGACATTTTTTCAACAAACATTGTCATAGTTAAAAAGTATTTTTGACTAACCGTGGCTTATTCTGCAATATTTCCTGTTTCCTTACGATCAAAGTAATTGTTCAACTAAAGTCGCTTCATTTTATTTATATTGTCTGGTTATATACTAAAAAACTCTCCATATTATTTAATTTATTATAAAATGCAAGTATGCGTGGTTGAATCGATTCATAACATTCGTCAAAGATAAAATGAATTATCGATAATTGTTTTCTTTCAAGACGCAGTTTTTAATGTTATGTAAATAAACCAGAGTTGTGGATTACAGAATATACAAGTTAAATCATTTTTGTATTTAATTTGAAGCATTTAGAAGATGAGGGATCCAAGTGACAAAAAGCCCAGAATGAATCTAAATAAATTGTACAAACTACTCGTCTTTTCTTATGTTTGTAGAGTAAATGACAAACTTTTAAAAGCGAAATACCTTAACCAATGCAGTGTTTGTTCATATAATATTTTTGTTATCACCGTTCATAGTCGTTTATGGTGAGTTTGTAAAGAGTAAATTGTAATATTTGCTATCCAAATATAAGGGCCAATTTCTTCAAATACCGAGCTATGTAACTCTCGAGTCGTTTTTTTCATTTTTAATTGGTTAATAAAATAACGATTGCACAAAATTAAGCTCCAAATTCGGAAGTTAAGTAGCTTATGTATGAAGAAAATAATCTCAGATTTTCATATATAATTATTTACCCTATTTACAAATAACTGAATAGTTCACTGTAAAAATGCTGTAGATTAAACGATACCCATATCGTTTAATCTAAAGCATTTTTTATGATTTTTTAATATGGATTGCCAGCAGCTTATTAATATTAGTCGATAGGAAAACGGTTTCCACGAACAAGTGAGCCAAACTGTGGAATTAATTAGTTGATTTATTGTTAAAAAATATATTTTTTTAGATACCTTACCTCCCCTTAAAATATTGTTAATTATTATTATAAACAGATAAATGATTCGTGATGTTTTTTTTAATTTTATTCAAATATTAATTAAACAGATTATCTTAAGACCTCTTTAATTTATCATTTAGCTTTCGAATGCCATATTTGACCTCAAATATAGCACAAGTTGTCTAAGGCATTATTGTGATTCACACATAAAATGCATCTCCTCTACAATGAATAACATTATGACTCACAATGCTCTCCGATTATATTTTATGCACAACTAATATTAATTACGTCAGAATAACTGCTGACTGAGGGTTTTTTTTAATGTTAACTTTGTTCCAAAGGTCGTTATTTCTTCACTCCGTAGTGAAATTATTATTACTCGCGTTATCGGTCTTTTTGATATGATAATTATATCGATAATGCTGAATCGAAGATATCCTTTTCTTACCAGAAGAATGACAACACTTTAAAACATGTTATAAAAAAAAGATGCACTCATATCATGAAAAGTATTGTTATGTATGTACTAGGGTAATTTTAATTGATATTTTCAATTTGTTAATGTTTTTTTGATGTTCTGCTTGGTTTTTTAATAGGACGGTAATAAGTTGTTTATCTTTTCATTCGGAAGATGTTTGAATTTTCAAAGTAAATTATAAATAAAATAATTTAATACGGTTTTCGCACACATGACAACACTCATCACAATATTATTTTAATATTATCATTAAAATACCCGTTTCGAGATTTTAGATTGTAGTAAAATAATTATATAAAATATTATTCTTCCACCTGGGAACACTGATAATTGATGGATGCGTACAGACATATAACATACACACACGTTCAACGATTGTATCTATAATAATATTTGAAGTGTACAGTTAATCATAAACTCAACATTGATTCATTTCGATTAAAACCGTTACAGCCGAATGCCAGACAATTGGATGTATAAATATCAAGATGGCGGACCAAGCAGACGAGTATGAGTGTAGCTTCATCTGCTTGGTCCGTCATCTTGTCTTGTCGTGTCGGTAAAACGATTATATTAAAGGGAAAAGTAATAGATTATTAAATTCAGTATATGCATATGCGATATTGTTTATTATTCCATACATTATCAATAAATAAATAAATATAAATTATCAATATGTGCGCAATTTTAATAATTAGTGAATTAATCAAATACATTTTGTTGAGTTCATGGAACAAAAAGCGTCATTTGAAATAAATTAATTAATTTGTCACCTGTTGATGGTAACCGTATTTCTTTCCGCTTATAATTATACAATGCTCACACGTGGACGTTGGCGAGTTTGACATTCGCTCTACACATTCATGAAATGATTGATAATATATAACTTTAGTTTGAGAAGCAGTGTTAAAGTGTAAGCAATGTGGAATTGTACTTACACCGGATAAGCCAATGTCGTGGGGGGTTGCTGAACTGTTAAACTGTCCGCCCAAACAAAGTGGGATTCGAACCTATCACTTTGACATAAACAGTTCGGTCATTTATCTTAAACAAACACTCAGAGCACTTCCTTTGAATGTATTTATTACGTCTTCAATTTTTTAGTGCACTCGATTAAATGGATTCACTCTAAATAGAACATGCGTTTATTACAGATATTCTAAAGTAATAATTTAACCCTAGGTTATATAAAATGTCTTGTCGTTGTTTTAGTTTAAATTGTGGAAAATAATAATGGAAAAGGCGTTTCAGCAAACTGCATTTTTATTAATGTTAATTTTTTTTTAAATACATGGGTGATTGACACAAGAAATTTGGAGTTAAATATGCAGCTTATTTATAAATATATGTATTATGTGAAAACTTTATTTAAACATTGAATTTGTAGATACATTTTTGTGTTGATAACCCATTGAAATATAATAAATAATTGGGGATAAATATTTATAAGTTTTTTTATACACTACAACGTATAAAGAGGAAATAAAGTTGCAGTTCATTTTTATGTGAAATTCCTATTTTAATTTAGAGCAAATGTCAAACTTTAGACAAGCATGGAGCCTATAATATTATTTATCATACGCTCTGTGTTATTGTTTTAAAAGATTTTAGAATACACAACTTTTTGTTAGGCTATAGAATTTACCTGTCGGTGATCTTAACTATTACTAGTTACACAGGTCACCGACTTAATAATCAGTATTTACCTTACAATACAAGAAATCAGAGTAAACCTGGATCAAGACGATCGATCGGGATTTTATTAATATTATTCCCGATCTCCCAGTCGTAATAACCGATCAAATTAATTTTAAAAAAGTTGACTTGAGCGGGATTTGAACCCATGACCACAGTATTTGTAGCCATGCATCTTATCATTAACAATTTATTCATGGTTTCCTGGATTATGTCCTTTTCGATAACCTGACTAACTGTAGTTAAAATCCCCTACACGTAATAAAAATACCTCTCCCAAATAAATATTGTGAAAAATTTCTCTATTTCTTATAACGAGTAACTTTAATAATAATAATATTTTAATATAATACTTTTTTTTCAAATTAAAATACTATTCCATGTTACTACAATTCTTCAATGATTCATTAGTATATAATTTTATTTGAATAAAATATTTTTATTAGAAATTTCGATGAGTCTTCCATATAAAGAGTTTCACCTTCATATACATATTTGAAATTAAATAAATCTTTCAGTAAGTTTTGCCGGTATTTTATTGAATTATGTCAGAAGCTAATGTTAATTATTCCATCCTCCGAATATCCATCAGCGAGGTTATTTAATTTAAAACGTGGTTAAATGTGATGCGATGATGAATATGGTGGCAGACAGCAGACACCCCCATAATATAATTGTGTTGCCGGCTTTTAATTCATCCCCCTACCCTTTAGGCTACAACTGTACAGTATTTTACTATTTTTGAGATCGGTAAAAGTGCCGTTTCTGTTTCATTCATATTCAGTGTGGCGTTCACACATCGTGGGAGACATGACTATAGATATCTTGGCAAGAAGTTACAGACCAGGAAAATACACACCTTTATAAATACTAATTGCTATGACAAGCCTTTGTTCCTTATAAATATGTCAATATATTCAAACGCTGAGCTACGCGACTCTCGAGTTTGGAGCTTAATTTTTGTGCAATCTTTTAAGGGGAGGATCAATTTTTATTTCGGATTAATATGGTTGAAACATATTTTATTTAATTCTTTTGGCCGAGTTTAATTTTGCCAAAATTGACTGTCGGTTTCTTCAAACAGTGAGCTACGTAACTCGAAATCTATGTAACTAGGTTTATTTTTATGCAAACAATTGGTTTGTACTATAAAGCAAAAATACATAACATTTAACTCTCGAGTCGCTGTTTTACTTGAATGTTGTTTACAAAAATATGACTAACTTATGAAAATTTTAGTCTGATTGTGAATAATTATATATTTGGAATCATGCTTAGTCACATTTTAAAAGTTTACATTTAAAAGTATACGAAAAAAGTCACAAAATCATATCGTTGGCTTTCTTTGCAGATTGCTAATTTTTACAGGAGAGACAAAAAACTATACTTTTTCTTTTAAATCATAATAATTTAACCAATTTTTTTTTGACTCAATAGTATTTTCAACATCTTTGATGGCATTAAAATCAGAACGTCAAATATTTTGGAGTTTGTCTGCAAAGAAAGATATTATAACCATAGCTAGGGATCGGAAGTGCTAAATATCGTTTTCAATTACTAACTGGTATTAACCTGGCATTACACTTATAACCAAATTATTTTATTTAATATAATGATAGTAATTTACATATTACTATTTTATTATTACATCTGATACTACAAGAATCCGTTTATGGCTATATAAATAAATCTATATAAAATATTACAAAATAGCCTGAAGCCTGTGAATAAATTAGTTAAGGGTTGTCTTAACAAACGGCCTCGGGTTAGTGAAAGTTTGTAAATTTTATAGGCAGTTAAGATCTGATAAGTTTGTCGGTATCCAAAATCCTTTTGAATGTCACGAAACGCCTCCACATTTTATCCAAAATAAAGATTTTTTATATAAGAGTTCCTTTATAAGGACACCCCGTCATCTCTCAATTATTAATCATTACATATAATAAAAAAAAATTAATTATTGACATTTCTCTAAAGAACTGTAAATCAATGTCGGGCAGACAATATAACTCGCTCACGTATTAAGGAAAAAATATTAAACTAACCTAGTTTCGTATTTTGTCATGCCGAGCACATATTTTTTAGTGACGATTTTTCGTATCGATTGTATCATTTTCTTGTTTGGTATTTAAAACGAGCTTTAGAAACGCAATTCCGAGTGACTCTAGTATTGAAGAAGCAATAAAATCTATTTTGGTTTCTCTCAAAAACTACAGACACTCGCTTAAACGTGACGTGACACATTATGACGTAGATTATATAATAAGAATTCGCGTGTTGCTTTCAATTATCGTATTATATAAACACAACCATTGCAGGTAAATTTTTATAGTCATCAAATATTGTTTTTTGATTTATACAATACTATAAAAATATTGATTTTTTTAGGTTTGAAACATACTAAAGGGAATCATTCGGCCGTAATAAATATAATAGTGTAATGAGAATGTGTGCGCCAATACTACCGAGATCTAATCTATTCGTACACACACGAGTACACTATTATATTGATTGTGTAAATGTCATGTGTTTGTAGGAAAATCAATCATGATTCAGAAACTGTGTACAATTTGAATGTTTGTCTATTGCGGTTATATAATTTAACCAAGCCGGTCTGTATATATAGAATTACGACCGTATTCAATATAATAGTATACTAGTGAGTCGTGTGTGTACGAATAGACTAGAGCTTGGTAGTATTGGCCCACACATTCTCGTTGCACTATTACATCGTTTGGATGTTTCAAACCTTAAAACAAAAATTAATAAATCGATATTATTGTGATACGAGTGTGTGCGTGCGGTGCCTATGCATGTATATCAATACAACCAAGCTCTATTCGTATACGCACCAATACTATCAGCTCTAGGCACTATTATAATAAAAAGAATACGGTCGTAAGACTAAATAACCGAGTTAAATATACACCGAACCTCGATATACGTCCTTTTATAGTATTCTTTTTTTTTATACAAATAGTATGAAATATTCAGAAACGCACTAGGATCGTATTCCAAACAAAGGTTGACATTTAAAGTATATCGAAGTTTCACTGTACTGTTAAATACATGTCATTAAAAGAGAAATTTCCCCTGCGGTTTTTTTTGGCTGTGGTTTAAGTTCAATACGTCATGTGGCTGCGATTTGAACTTTATCCTCGTTTCTATAATAATTATAGATTTGTTTTTATTCTAATATCATGAAATCGATGAATTGTTTTGATTCTGTATTACGAGAGAACACGCATGACCCACTTCATACGAATGAATCTTGTCTAAAGCTGTGGTTACACAGTACTATAGTCAAATTAAAATGTAACCCAGATTCACGGGCTGTGCGGGTAGAAGTGTCATGCGTATTGTTTTCATGGAACATGGTCCGCACTACTACATGCGCATATTATACATACACTTACACATACCAGCCAGCGTAAGAGTTCGGGGGATAAGACGTGTGGCTACAAATACTGTGGTCATTGGTTCAAATTCCGCTCAAGTCAAATTTTTTAAATTGATTTGATCGGTTATTACGACTGGGAGATCGGGAATAATATTAATAAAATCTCAATCGATCGTCTTGATCCAGGTTTACTCTGATTTCCTGACACTGACCTAAGATCACCGACAGAAAATTAACGCATTGTTGTGTCTAAAAAAACCCTCTCACAAAAGTTCCTTGGGCAGTAAAATATATTTAAAAAAAAAAATAAACATACGCGAGCAGTGGCCACCTGCAACACTATAGTCCCTAAAATTGTTTACATTGTGACATATTTGTCGTTGAATATATCAAGCAACTTTTAAATACCATATAAAGTGAAAGACGGTGTATTGTTATTAGAAAGATCGATAAGTGACAGATAAACAGTACGAGCGGTGAAAGCCGACAGTAACAAATTCATGTTTTTGACGCTTTTTAAAGTATTATTGCCGACTAAATATATATTTCTTAAAAGACCATAGTTACTAACTGCTACGAGTATAATATCGAGGGTATACTGCCAAAATGCACTAAGTCATATTTCATAGTTTTGAGATAATGGCGAATTAGTAAAAAAAAAGTCTTAACAGAACTATAAATTTATATAATTTACAATGTGGTTTAATCCAATTACTTCTTTTATCTTTCCTAATATAACACAATTATAAAAAAATACCTATATTTTAAACAAAAACTAACAATGTAAATTTGACTGAGTTAATTTTTTTTTCTTTCTAAATATTGATGATAGGACTAAGTAAGTTTTGGCAGTAGATTAAGTAATAAAAACATAAAAATACATCTATATTAGGTATTTTGCAGAATCGTGAAAATTTACATCTAAAATTGAGATGAGTAGGTTAAGGCGCGGGAGTGGGGGAAGGGCAAGTTGCCAGTGAAAACATTTTTTGTTTAACTGTCGGCCATTTCTAGTAACCACTGCACTAATATTACCTTCGGATAGTCTATTGAAAAGTATTGAATAAGTTTCTCTGTAAAGTGCATCACACTACAAAATATTCAAGCATAGAAAGTATTTTCATATAAATAGTACGGTCTGGTGATTGCATACGATCGGCCTCCATCTTTGAGTTGTCGTCATGGAATCTATTGCATACTTTAAGATTAATCTTCTATTATTTTTGACATAACTAACCGTCAAATATACCAATCGTACAGTGGGTTAATATTAGTCTTCGTGAGTCAATGTTATATTTACGTCGCTTTATGCAACACACTTTGAAAGTGGAACAGTGTACGGTTGTAATAAAAAAATACAACATTTGCAGGACAATTTGTTAAATTAATAAACCTAATATATGATCAAATAACTAAGATATTTACAATGCAAAATAAAGTCATTAAAGGCATGTCAATTTCAAGCCCCAAAGCATCATAGGTGTGTCTAGATTTTAGTATAATAAATTAAATAAAAAAGTATTCTATTATTATAAGCCATAACCACGAACTCAACATTATATAATCCTGAAAATTAATTTAATATATCTTCTGTTGGAAATCGGCGGAAATTGTTTTTAATCATTTTAAAATTACTATAGGCGTTTACACTAAGTTTATAATCCTAAAAGTTACGATAAATTTAATAAGTAAGCATCTGCCTGTATTATTAACATATTTTAGTTTAAATTAAATATGCAATTAGCAATCAAATCTTGTAATGAATATTAAAAACGCGCGTCCATCGGTTCCGAATAATATATGGAGCAATTCTGACAAATAATTTGTATTTATTAAAAAAGTTTAAAAAAAAAAATATATATTTATATATATATATATATATAAAAATATATATATATATATATATATATATATATATATATATATATATATATATATATATATATATATATATATATATATATATATTTATATATTTATTAAACTTTTTTAATCGCTCTATATCTATGGAACAAAATTATATCATTAAAAAAATCAAAATAAAGATAAGGCGTATAATAAAATAAATGAAAAACATTATACAGTCATACATTTATTTAACTTTTTTAATCGAAGGCATAAAGGGGGTATGGTTTTTCTAACGTGATGTAATGATGTATTATTTCAGGTTTGGCCCGGTTCGTTGCGGCATTAGTGTACTCCAATCTCTACAAACCTCCTCTACATCCATTATTTTATAATGAATGAATTATTTAGTCAGATAATTTCATATCTAGCGAGTTGCAGATTTTAATTTTATACAATATTCGCGATAAACTTCCAGCTAACCACAATATTTTTTTTAGTCCGGTTCGTTGCGGCACTAGTGTATTCCAACCCATTACTTTATAAAAAAATTATAAGTTTTATAGTTATGAATGCATCTTGTATTATATAAAGGGTGACGTTGTTCAGACTATATAATTGACCATTACAAGTACGACACCAATTTGCTTCAAATTTAAAGTTACCCATTGAAATATGAGTTTATGAGACTCGAAGCTCGTAAAAGTAGTTGACTGTTTCAAAAAAATACGGTCTGTGATGTCATTTATTTCGAAACACAGTAGATATTTTATTTTAAATAATAATATTATCGATGATTGGTTGGACCAGAAAGTGGCAATGATGTAGTTGAAATAATACAAGTGGGCGGAGCTTAACCTCAGTTGACCTTTGGTGTCACTTTCTGTCTATAACCCTCTTACATTCTTCCAACTTATTATTAAATTGGATTGTTCATTTTTAACAACCTAATACAGAAATTAACTATTATTTCAACGGTCAAGAGCACAAAGGTTGTTGTCCATTTGGAGTTGATGTGCGTCTTCAAATTATATATTTTAATGGCTTTTATGATAATGGAAACATTTTCAAACTAAATATATTTTCAATAAAATATATAGCCAGAGCTATGACCCGCCGAAATGTTTACAGCAATAGCCAAATTCATAATTATATTGTAAACAAACAATAATTGCATTTTTATAGCGGGAGTAATATTTTATTGAAATTTCGGCAAAAAGTTTTTATAAAAGTAAAAGAAAAATTGCCCTATCCGCCCTTATTCCATCCAACCCATCCACATGATTAACTAATGTCGATTTATGTGTTTAAAGAATATTGAATTTAAATCGAGCTTTTAAAAGTTTACTCGGAACTGTAAACCAAATAATTTGTATTGAACTAATACCATCGATATATTAGCAGGCCATTGGTCAATTGGATGAATAAATATCAAGATGGCGGACCGAGCAGACGAGACTGAGTGAGACAATTAGTGCTGTCAAGTCTGCTTTGTCCGACATCTTGATATTTAAACATCCAGATATATGGCTTGCCAATAATTAACTTTAATCTATAGAAGCGGCATGCATTTATCCCGTCATACTTTCATGCATGGCCGGTTCCACGTAAAGTGACGCAATAGAATTTGAATTAGCGAGACGGCGAGCCGGTAGAAACACACACACACACTGTTTATATAGGCTTGTGCCTCATATTTATTGTCGTCTTTACAAGTATTATTGGCATCTCTAATAAGCTCATTGCCTGCTAATATATCGGTGGTATCGATTCAACGATATATATATATATATATATATATATATATATATATATATATATATATATATATATATATATATATGGTGACAAATAAATCTCCATTAATTTATTTATAAATCTTAAATCTCGCTCAAGTCAAAAACAAATTGATTTGATCGGGAATAATATTATTAAAATCCTGATAAATTGTCTCGATCCAGGTTTACTCTGATTTCCAGTATTGTAAGGTAACATGTGTAACTAGTAATAATTAAGATCGCCGACAGGTAAGTAATTAACACGTTGTTGTGCCTAAAAAATTTTGTAAAAATTCGCTCAAAAAGCTCCGTATATATCTAAATAAATTATTAATAATAAGCCGCTGTCGTTGCACACAAATCCGAAGTTTCTATTCATAATTAAGGTTTTACTATTTAATGATCTTAACTAATTCTATCAGAATATTATATAATAAATGCTAAAATGGCATATTAATAATGAATTTGTGTTATTGACCCATCGAAATAAACCATAGATGTGACAAAATAAATTAAATCATATTTTACACGAGCAGTGATGTGCCAAAGTCAAACGAATATTGTAGTATTACACCTATCTATTTTCTGTATGAAGATATATGAGTGCATTGATAATAAATCATAATATTCGTTTGACATTGGCACATCTCTGAATCTAACCCAATTTATACTTTTAAACATCAGCTTAGTTAAATATACAGCATTGCATTTTAATGTTAGTCTCACGGAACAAGAATGACGTATTTGATGTTTTATTTATTTTTTTGTTAAACACATGGTCCATGGACATAGATTTGAGTACATATAATAAGAATTATATAAAAGAGCAACAGGATGCATGACGATAGAGATAAAAGTGCAATCATGATTGTGGATGAATGAATGGCTTCGTATAAAAATAATACCCGACAAGACATCACTGTAATGATTTTAACAACGACCCAGGATATGAACCAGAACCCAGTGTCTTATCAACTCAATAATGTCAATTTAATAAACTCATCTCGCATTCATATTAATGCGGAAACATATTAACCGTATTCAATATAATATAGTGAGTCGTGCTCAATAGTATTGGTGCGTATACGAATAGAGTTTGGTAGTATTGGTGTACACGCATACGCAACGCACGCATACACTCTTATATTAAATACGGCTGTAATAATCTGCCAAAATTTAAAAATAATAATAAGAGTGATTATAACGGCCGTATTCAATGTAATAGGGTATTAGTGAGACGTGACATTAGTGAGACGTGACAGAGCTGAATTATATTGGTGCGTATACAAATAGAGCTTGTTAGTATTGGTATACACGCATACGCAACGCACGCACACACTATTATAATTAATACGGCCGTAATAATCTGCCAAATTTTAAAATAATAAAAAAGGTTCGATCAATATTTTTTTTTTGCCTTAAAACAAATCATATTCTATAAAAGTTTTCTGGCCGATACTACCGATATATTAGGAGGCCATATAACTGGATGTATAAGTATCAAGATGGCGGACCAAGTAGACGAGTCTGGGTGAAACAAATTAAATTAATAGAGGTGTTCATCGTTCTTTATTACAGTTGTTTAAATCAACTGATTGGTCCGCCATCTTGATACTTGAATACGACCTTGGTGTCAGACTGTTGGAGCCATGGTCCGCCAAAATGTTTACAGGAATAGCCGAATTCAGACTGTGATTGTATAATAATGATCCGATAGCTCTCGTTTGTTACGTAGTACTGTTGCATTGAAGAAATCGAGTTGACCGATATATTAACGGGCCATACCACTGGATGTACATATATATATCAAGATGGCGGACCAAGTAGACGAGTCTGCGTGCGACAATTAGTGATATTTCTACATCCAGTTGTATGGCACGCTAATATATCGGTGGTATCGAGTGAACCCTTAATAGTGGTATTTAGTAAATGCATACATTATAGTGTCTATGGTTTTGTAACACTTACATGAGAAAAGGATCTGTCAAAGTGAATCGTGAATGCATTTTAGTGAATACCGCTGTAAGGGTCGGTTTCTTGAAGCCGTGTTAAATCGTGTGATACGTGACAAGAGATCTCGTGTCATTTACAATTATATTCCGTTTCTTCAGCCCGTCTCAAAGCTATAGCCGAGCGGTTCCGATGTTTGTATCGCAAGCATTAAGTAGAACTTGTATACAGGCGACTCGTTCGTCACGAAAATGGAATGGAGGGGGAAATATAGCACGACCTCGAGATTTAGCTATAGCACGCCGAGTTAAGATTTGACAGTTGGTAGCACGAGCTACATCTTGAAGAAACGCATTTGCCGCGTAAATCGCCGAGTGACACGAGCTCGAGATTTAACACCAGTTGAAGAAACTGGTCATTAGTGATCCAGGCAGTGTTGCCATGTTTATGTGTATTGCCGATCTGATATTGACCTGAATATATTATTAGATCGTGAGAATGTACGAGGCGTCAATTGAGCGGTGATTGCCGATAGAGAGCGACCCGCTCAATTGCCCCTGACTCATTGATATACAATATCCTCATTCATATTACACATCCATTGCATTCTTATATTATATTTAATACGAGTGTTTTTATTTGCAGTGCCGTCGGTAAGACATGTCTCCTCATCAGCTACACGACCAACGCCTTTCCCGGAGAGTACATCCCGACAGTGTAAGTATTACAAAAATACTATTTGATTATGTTAAACGCTTTCCCGCCGTAAAAACAGACGTGCGCCTTCAGCACTACTTGCGCTGTACACATTGTCACGTACGACGTCTTTATTAATACCAAGTGTCTGCCACAATATCCTCATGAATGTACTTCGTTAGGGTTGGACAAGTGCAGGCGGGGGCGTGGCTCTCGAGCACGCCGTTTTTTTTAAATAGTAGAAAAACGACATAACTAAAAAAAATATGTTGAAAATCGACTTATCTTCAAATACAACATGTCTCTTATTGAACCTAAAATAATTAAATCTAACAAATGGTACATTAAATGTAACACAACCACACACCTTCATTAATGGTCCAAGTCGGCTAGTTAAACTTTTCAATTTTTAATTATTATTTTAAAAAGTTTGATAATCTTGCGTATTTACTTATTAGGTGATTGACCGCCTAATTTTAATTTGTAAACAAAGTACAGTACAGCGTAATTTCAACCAAACTGCACTACGCACATTGCAAGTAAACAACAACAAATTCCACAAATTTACAAATAAATTAATATTAAAAAAATAAGCAATAGGTATATATTTTCACTAGTGGAAGTATATTTTTATATTACATAGTATCTTTGTTTTTTTTTTGAATGATTTAATGTATTATCTAAAATATTAATATAACATTTTTTTATAGCAATTAATTTCTTGCTTCTCCTGTAACATTTCTATCAATTATCAGTCATTCTACTGCATACATAATTCAGTCAAAATTTCAATGCTTTTTCAATAGTTCATGTATTAATAATTGTCTTTGTTGTGTTACAGATTCGACAACTACTCGGCCAATGTGATGGTCGATGGAAAGCCAATAAACCTGGGCTTGTGGGATACGGCAGGTCAGGAAGATTACGATCGTCTCCGTCCACTGTCTTATCCACAAACAGACGTGTTCCTCATTTGTTTTTCACTTGTCAATCCTGCGTCATTTGAAAACGTTCGAGCGAAGGTAATAATTTCACTTGTTAGTCATAAACAGATATAAATAAGTTGAGAATATTATCCTCAATTTATTATATTGTAGTCTGAACCCGTTGACCTGACCTTAGTAATTTTTTTTATCTCTTTCATGTTACTGTTAAAGAAGTCTGTTTTTATTTTAAAAAGTGGATTTAATAAATGATTGTTGGATTTCGGAATTAGTATTATTTTAATATTTCTAGTAAATTAAGAATGTTAATTTTGATTACATTTACCTCTTTTTAATAGTTTGTATATTTTTTTACATATTGATTAATGCTCGTGAGAGCGTTAGATATAAATACATACATAGGAATAAAAAACATGTCATAAATATTTGATAAAAAATATTTAAGTACAGTCAAAACCGCTAAATATGAAATTGGTTATTATGAAATACTGTTAATGCGAATCGATGAATTGGTTCTAGTAAAAAAATTGTTGTTTTTTTATGTATTATGTTAAAATAAAATTTTATACTGAGTTGTTTCGACTCTAGATTAAAAATAGTATATTTATAAAAATAGTTAATCATGACGAGGATAAAAATATTTGTATAGTTTTTTTTTAATTCTCTATAAAAAAATGTCCACTAAAATTATTTACAAACTATACTGTAATGAAGAAAAGTAATATGTTGAAAATATTAATTGATAATTATTTTATTATTCAGTGGTATCCGGAGGTGAGGCATCACTGTCCCTCGACGCCTATAATTCTGGTCGGTACTAAGCTTGATCTGCGTGAAGATAAAGATACAATTGAAAAACTCAAAGATAAAAAACTGGCTCCCATCACATATCCACAGGTACGTCGTTCGAAAGTGAATAATATAATGTTATAGCAGTTCAATTGAATATATATTTTTTTGCTTGTAGGGATTGGCAATGGCGAAAGAAATCGGAGCTGTAAAGTACTTGGAATGTTCGGCGCTGACACAAAAAGGATTGAAAACAGTATTTGACGAGGCGATCCGGGCAGTCCTCTGTCCCGTATTGCAGGTCAAACCCAAACGGAGATGCTCCATACTGTAGTTGTTTTAAGTATGTATCATTTTAAAATAATTTAATATAACATCGATACAATGTACTAATATTATATATTTTCAGAAAATTATATTTTTATCAACGAGAAATCTAAAGAGCGAAATGCAAGTAAAGGAGATCGACTGTGGAGAGAGGAGAATTATATTGTTGGGACATTTAATTATAAATAGATAAAAATATATGTAATATGCAATTGTGAGTGACACGGAGTTGAAGAATATACGACAATGATAACATTTCAAATACAGTCTCAAACACGTTTTGTGTAACTAACCAATAATAATCAGCTTTCGTTGTGATTATATAATAATTAGTTTCAAACTGGGACCCCTCCGTGCGCGTATTTAATTTGTTTCAGTTATTACTAATTGTGTATAAACATAATATTCATTGCTTGCCAGCAAATTCTCTTTGGATCGGTTCATCAATCCGTGCAAGCGAATGCCGAGCCAACAAACGCAATATTGTAGAGTCCTAGTGTTAATGGATAAATATTTTCTTATAAAGCGGAAGCAGCCATCTTGTATATTGTCCTGCTTCTCTAATGTGTTTAATTATTTTGTCCAATTGTCCGCACAACTTTGTTTAGATTTACGTGAAACTGTATAGGAATATTTTTTTCTGTTCGACTACTACTTAAAACAAATATACATATTTATAAATGTGTTAAACGTAATCTAATGGAACGGAAGAGGGGAAGAAAGTTTTTTATATTAAATGAAATTACATTAACTCGATGTGTTTTAAGTGAAATTAATGAATGTATTTAATGTAATCTCAGTGTTAATCCTCTTTGAAGCAGCCGAGTCACAAAGAATGTGTTCACAGTTTTATACAATTCGTACTTGTAATTAAAGTTATTCCAACAGTGTTATATCGACCACATTGTCTATAGGGTTTCTAGATTTGTAAAATTCATAGAAGAATTATTTTTTGTACTCGGATTCTGTTAGTTTTGCCAATGGAAGAATGTCCGAGCGACATGAATGTACCTTTTGATTGTGCCTTGTTTCCGGTTTAGTTATATCATTTACATTTTCATCAACCCGATTCGGCCGCGACGTGTGTGGATAAAATTATTTCAGTTACGTTTGGTGCTATTGAAGTTTTCTTTTGACCGCTCTGTTGATCCGTTTATGTTTGACGCTGTTTTCATTTATCATAATGTCATTCCATACACCATCGTGAATTTTGTAATCGTACAAAATAAATTAACTTGATAATTGTCAACCGATGATGCTTTTCTGCTTGTTTAGTTCATTGAAACAAATCTGCTGAATCGCCAATGTATGTGTGTATATATATATAAAATATCTGTCTTCCGAATGAGGCGGGTATAAATACGATCAGCAAAATGGGAGTGCATAATCTCGTTTACGTGCCGTATACCAGCGATCATTGTTGAACAGTTATGTTTTTTTTTATTAATATTGCCTGGCAAACTTGCCGTTTGCTCTTTGGTGATACGCTTATAATTTTTTGTCATTCGTACTTTCTATCGGACGGGACGCAGTAATCTATCGATGGACTTTCCTGAATCGAATATATACACAGTAACAAATGAACCTCGTTCGGATATATTGCGGCTGTGTTTATAAGCTAATTAAACGATCCACTTTAGGATGTAAGATTTACAGTTCATTTAAATTGTTGATAAAATTAAAATACCGTTCGATCGAATTTCCATGCTTCATTTGCCCCGGCTTGGAAATTTGAATTTTATTAATGTTAATCGGTTATGTGGTTGGATTTTTATATCTGTGCCAAGTGTTTTTAATAATGCATTTATTTATACATAAATATAACATATCATAATATATGAGTCGCTGTTCGATTCGGGGAAGTCTATCGAAATCGACTGAAGTCCATCCGTCGACGTTTTGTCGTCTGTCACGTCTGACAAAAAAGAAATAACTTTTAACATAGGCTTTATAATATTGTTTATTATTCACATGTCAAATAAATTTATATTAAAATAAATATAAAATAAATTTGTGTAAAAAATATACTGAGATTGTTTTATTTATTTATTTATATTAAGTAAAGAATGAAATTTCACAATTTTGTAATGCTGGAATTATTATTAATTTTTCAGAGCATTATGTATGTATGCATTTTGAATACATACATAGCACTGGTGTGATATTATTTAGACAAATCTTACATTTTGGTTCTAAATTAGATACAATTACAGTTAATTCAGAATAATTTAGTGAATAATTACACAAAATATAATTGAGGCACAGTTTTAGTGGAAGAATCACAATTTTCATTGAGAATAATTTCCAATATTATTTAACCCAAACTGCTTATTTATAGAATTATCTCAAATTTTGTTTCAAATATGAGTTATGGATTCTTTTAACCCAAAGTTATAATATTTGATTATCAAAATATCGTAAATTTAATTGATTGTCCTCCATTTTGATGTTATAAAATCTTACTCAAACCAGATATGGAGGCTTTTATTAATTTGAGGAAAATCCAAATGATTCCTATTTTAAATAAAAACATATTAAATATTCATTAGGTACAAACGCTGGTTAAATTCAAAGACACCAGATAAAATAACTCATAATAATTAACTTATCTGGGACACAATATTGATAAAATATAAATGCATCTATATAATTCTCCAAGAATACTTTTTAGACGTTTAGAAAATATATATTCAATTTAATAATAGATTATGGCTTGTTATATAAGTTGAATGGAACGATTATTAATATGACGCTGTTCCAGATTGCTTCAAATAAATGTATTTGAACTTTGAAAGACTCTTCGTAATAATATTATTTGTACATGGTCATGTTTCTTTATACAAGTATTATTATCACGTTATCAAAAAGAGAAAATAATGTTGTCACTGATAAAAAGACGTTCCATATTTTGTACACTTATATTATATAAGATTTGTTTGTTGCTGAACGAGACGATATTTTCAATTTGTATATTACAAAATGACGCACTTTGGATAATATTGATAAAAACGAGAGTTATATTTTAAAATACGTATATGTTTAATTTATTTATATACGCCACGGGGGTCTTTTTAGTCAAAAAAACGTGTTAATTGATTGTCTGTCGGTGATCTTAACTATTAATAGTTACACAGGTGACCGACTTAATAATCAGTATTTACCTTACAATACAGCAATTCAGAGTAAACCTGGATCAAGACGATCGATTGGGATTTTATTAATATTATTCCCGATCTCCCATTCGTAATAACCGATCAAAGCAATTTTTTTAACCTGAGCGGGATTTGAACATATGACGTGCTTTATTCCCTGATCTATTACGCTAGTTATTATAATTAATTATAAATTGTAGTGTTATTTTACGTTATTTTCAGGAAAGAAATCCTGAAGATGTATGTATCATCTTTATCTATATAATAAATAAATGATCAAACTAAATAAATAAAACATCGGGCGACGATCGATCGGGATTTTATTAATATTATCCCTGTCGTAATAAACGATCAAATCATTTTTTTTTTAACTTGAGCGGGATTTGAACCCATGCCCACAGTATTTGTAGACCTGATTACATTCGTATTTATTCATATTTAATAATTTGTATTGAAGTCTGAAAATTAATGGTATTTATTATCAAGCAAAATAGATACTGAAGTCTTTGAGTATTAAATAAATTCACGTCTTTATTAGAAAATAAGTAATTTTTTTTAAAAGAAAATATATCTAACTCTTGTTATAATTATTTATTTTTATAATTTTATTAAAATAAATGTATAAAATCGTCGGTAACCCTGAGATTGACGAGACCAAGTTGGATAAACATACCAGTTCGACGTCGTCAGTGAATGACTGAGCTCGTGCAACCTCCAGATAACATTTATTACGTTATTTTTAATATAATATTTATAGTTTAAAATCAATATTTGTCACTGTGATGGCTCCAACACTCAGCAAAGAACTACCAGACATCGAGGTAATTATTTCAATCGATAATAATAACGACTTTCAACTATTGACTTGGTGTTTGTTTATATTAAATGCATAACGGAAAACCTGTTTCGTAATTGCAAATTATATTCATTGGACGAAAGTAAAACGAAACAACATATAAAAGAAAATGACGGTAAAAAAAACATTATTGTATTGATAATAATGTAAGCAGGTTGAATTGTAAAGAATACTAGACAACTGCATGTACAAATGTTGCCTCACTCAGACTCATCTGTTTGGTCCGCCATCTTGAATTTTGTCCGGCCTTCTAATATCGGCGGTGTCGGTTAAATCCATACGGGATGGACTTGAATTAACTGAAAATATTTTAGAGATGGTAGGGTATTTTTCACATTTTGGTAAAATTAAAAAAAAAATAATAGTGTTTTTGGAATCGAGTTTGGGCCACCATATTGAAATCAGCTGTTTCTATGAAGTACTAAATAATGACTGTGGCGTAATTATTTTTCACTAACAATATTTAATATTTTGTTCGCTTATATTTGCGATACAATACATACTTATTAAAATATTCTTAATTAATTCAAGTACACCTTGTATAAAAATAAAAAATAAACTCGATTCCTTGGTTTAAAGCATTACGTCATTTACAAACAAGCATAAATAGAGAAGTATTATTAATTATTTCACTGAATAAATGTGGACGTAGCCCCTAATTATTATTATGAGGCACTAATTGAAATAAAAAATAATTGTAAATAATATATGCTTTCTCAAGTTAATAATGATTTTATCTCAATTTAGATAACAAATCTAACATATGCACATAGATAACGAAAAATAAAATAAATAAATGAATATGTGCAGTATAATAAAAGTAGGGCATTTGACTACAATTTATAACAATATTTCAGAATTTACTACAACTCAATCCAAGGGTAAAGGAACACTCAAATTTGGTTCCGTCTCTCCAAACAAAAAGTAATAAGCAGCATTGGAAGAGAAATGCAGACAGAAAATGCACCGTGAGTGGGATTTTTACTTTTACAGCTTATTGAAGGAGTTTATGATAAAAGGCTCGACTTTCAGACATGTCCGTCGTTGACAAATGACTTTAGAGATATTAAGCACACCACTTTATCAGAAAGAGGAGCACTCAAAGAAGCAGCGAGGTGTTTGAAATGTGCAGACGCTCCATGCCAAAAATCATGTCCGACGCAGTTGGATGTAAAAAGCTTCATCACAAGCATAGCCAATAAGGTACAATCGAATTAAATGTAAATAAAACATTTGTTAGTTAAATGTTTTACGCATTACAGAATTATTACGGAGCTGCTAAGGCAATATTATCGGACAATCCGTTGGGTTTGACTTGTGGTATGGTTTGCCCAACGAGCGATTTGTGTGTCGGAGGATGTAACTTACAAGCTAGCGAAGAGGGAGCCATTAACATTGGAGGCTTGCAACACTTTGCAGTTGATGTAAGTGTGAACATTTATATAACGGTTCAATAAAATTACTTTGTGTTTGCATTGCAGATATTTAAACAAATGGGAATCGGTCAAACGTTGGATCCAAAACAGGCACCGTTACCAAAAGGGGGTAATCAAAAGATTGCATTGATAGGTGCCGGTCCGGCAAGTTTGAGCTGTGCTTGTTTTCTTGCTAGGATGGGATATAAAGACATAACAATATATGAGAAACAAACCTATTTAGGAGGATTGAGGTACTCGAGTTGAATAATGACATCTAATTCCAAATTTATAAAATCAATTATTTTTCAGTTCATCGGAGATTCCACAGTATCGTCTTCCATTTGATGTAGTCCAATATGAAATAGAGTTAATAAAAAATTTAGGAGTCAATATTGTTCGCGGAAGATCTCTATCAACCAAAGATATCACTGTTCAGGTTTTTCATCATAATTTTAAAATATGTAAATCTAGAAACAATCAAAAAACTTAATAATATAAACCATTAGTGGCAGCCATATTTATTATATTTCTGATAATAATAATAAGTCATTCCCTATTTGGAAGACCCAAAAGAGCGTTAATGTGTTATTTTCATGTTTCTATCAAATTATAATTATTTGAAAATGCCGCAATAATATTAATATACTCTATTCCGATACCTTTCATTAAAAAAAAAACAAGATCAAACACACATTATGATTTATCTTTTATTTAATATTACTGTCATTAGTAAATAATTTAACATTTGGTTCAAAACTTTACCATTATATTATGTTCTTATTACCCTTATATAAATGTTTTGATTTTTTCACATATTTTGTTACTCTTTTGGTTTTCCTACTTTATTTTAATATTGTATGCCGAAATTTCATTTCTGTACAAGCTGTAAATCAATATATATTTTCAGAAATTGATGGACGAAGGAAACCAAGCAATATTTCTCGGAATAGGATTGCCTGAGCCTAATATAATTCCGATTTTCAGAAATTTAACATCTGAAATAGGATTCTACACGAGCAAAAACTTTTTGCCTGCCGTTGCAAAAGGAAGTAAATCTGGTAATTAAAAATTTATTTTAAATTTCATTTAGTTATAATTGTTAGCCTAAAATTATTTTTTGTTGTTTAGGTATGTGTGCTTGTAGTATTGGGGCTAATTCTTTGCCGAAATTATCAGGAAATGTAATCGTACTTGGAGCCGGCGATACAGCATTCGATTGTGCCACATCGGCTCTTCGATGCGGTGCAAAAAAGGTGTTTGTGGTCTTTAGGAAAGGATTCTCAAACATTAGAGCAGTCCCGGAAGAGGTAAAATAATATTTTACCTATATACAATATATTAAATATAATAGAAAGCTATATTCTTTTAAAACTTTAGGTTGATTTGGCTAAAGAAGAAAAATGTGAATTTATGCCATTTTTAGCTCCCAATGAAGTAATCACAAAAGATGGGAAGGTTGGTTTAAAATTAATAGTATTTAAAACAATTAAAATAATTAATCCTCTCAATAGATTACTGGAATGAAGTTTTTCCGAACCGAACAAAATGAAAATGATGAATGGATTGAAGATCCTGACCAAATTGTACAACTTAAAGCTAATTATATAATATCCGCATTTGGTTCTGGCCTTTATGATGAAGATGGTATTTTAAAAAATATATAAATCATAAAAAAATTATGGATGCTGTTATTGTTTAAATTTTAGTTGTTAAAGCTATGTTTTCCGTTAGAATTGGTAGAAACGGTCTTCCATCAATAAATCCAGATACAATGCAAAGTCTTTCGAATCCCACTGTATTTTGTGGAGGTGATTTGGCTGGAGTTTCTGAAACTACCGTTGAGTCGGTTAATGATGGAAAAACAGCAGCATGGTATATGCATTGTCATTTACAGGTATATATTTATTTTATTTTAATATTCCTAGTACATGTAGCCTCATATTGGTATTTTTTTTTAGAGTTTGTCGTTAGAAGTGGGTAAAATACCGCCCCAACTTCCCAAATTTCACTGTCCAATTGATGATGTAGATATTTCAGTTGAAATGTGTGGTCTGAAATTTGAGAATCCTTTTGGATTAGCTAGTGCTCCACCTGCGACATCATCGGCAATGATCAGACGTGCTTTTGAACAAGGATGGGCTTTTGCGGTGACAAAAACGTTTAGTTTAGATAAGGTTAGTTGTACTATAAGGAGAGATGTAAGGTTTTTTTTATTAATTTGAAGAATATTTCCAGGATATGGTTGTCAATGTGTCTCCGAGGATTGTTAGAAGTGCAGCTACTCAAAGTTTTGGTCCTCAACAAGATGCATTTTTGAATATTGAACTGATTTCAGAAAAAACAGCGGCTTATTGGTGCCGCAGTGTGACTGAACTAAAAAGAGATTTCCCCTCTAAAGTAATTTCCATATTTATCACCTATGAAAGCATTGTGTATTGATAATTGTATTTTACAGATTGTAATCGCTTCAATCATGTGCACCTACAATCAACAAGACTGGACAGAATTAGCACAAAAAGCAGAGAGTCATGGAGCCGATGCTTTGGAATTAAATTTGTCTTGTCCTCATGGCATGGGAGAGTCTGGAATGGGACTTGCATGTGGCCAAGTAAATAGTGTTTAAATGTTTTGTAATATTTAAACTACAAAGATGTATATTTTATAGGATCCGGAATTAGTCTATAATATTTCTCTATGGGTTCGAGCTGCAGTAAAAATACCATTTTTCATTAAATTAACTCCGAATATAACAGATATAGTAACAATTGCGACGGCTGCTTATAAA
This sequence comes from Agraylea sexmaculata, assembly GCA_022606485.1. Classification (NCBI taxonomy): domain Eukaryota; kingdom Metazoa; phylum Arthropoda; class Insecta; order Trichoptera; family Hydroptilidae; genus Agraylea; species Agraylea sexmaculata. The sequence continues at coordinate 172,339 of JAGTTH010002027.1, forward strand.
GGTAACTGATATTTATAACCAATCTCATAAATAAAATTATTAATTATATCGGAAATTATAGGTAAAGCTGATGGAGTATCAGCAATAAACACTGTACAAGGATTAATGAGTGTTCGTCCCGACGCCACAGCATGGCCAAATATCGGTGAGTTTATAACCGTTCAATGTATAAATTGCTATTTTAATTTAATATTTTGCATAAGGATCTGAAAAACGGACAACATATGGTGGTGTATCAGGAAATGCAACTAGGCCGATGGCTTTGAAAGCTATTTCGTCAATTGCTAACAAATTACCTGGATTTCCTATTCTCGGTATCGGAGGTATAGATTCTGCCGAAGCAGCTTTACAATTCCTGCAAGTGGGATCTTCAGTTTTACAAGTATAAATATTTAAAATTAGTTTGTTGAGAAAATTTTAAATTAATTAATCGAAATTATTAGGTTGGAAGTGCGATTCAGAATCAAGATTTCACTTTAATTGATGATTATTGTACAGGATTAAAAACATTACTTTATCTTCGAGGCCTCAAGTCAACTAAAGATTGGCTTGGACAATCTCCACCCACTACGAAACATCAGAAGGGTAAACCCGTAGTTACTCTATACGATAATGATGGAGGCGTACGTACTATCACTTGCTGTGAATTATTATCGAGTATTTTGAAAATAATATTTTTTTTTAGATTTTGGCTCACTTTGGCCCGTATGCCGAAAAGAGAGAAGAGCAGATGCGTAAAATATTACAGAATTCGACTGAGGAGTGTCAAATTAATACACCACTTTCGACACAAAAGGAAATTGACACACCGCATATAAAAAATATTATCGGGGAGGCTTTACCCCGAATTGGTGCTTATAAAAGTTTGGACAATACCAAACAAGTGGTCGCTCTAATTGATGATGTGAGATTATATTCTAGTAAATATAATCATTATCATAATTTTACTAATATGTGAAATTATTTCAGGATATGTGTATCAACTGTGGAAAATGTTATATGGCCTGTGCCGATTCTGGCTATCAAGCAATAAGGTAAATATTATTAATCAACATACTCAAATAAAATGTTATTTGAAAGAAAGTAGTTTTTAATGATAAAAGTAAGCAGTATTCAGTAACCTCATTATTTTTTTTTAAAATTTAGTTTTGACAAAGAAACTCATATACCCCATGTGACCGATGATTGTACCGGATGTACACTGTGTCTTTCTGTCTGTCCCATCATTGATTGTATAAGGTAATAAATTGAACTCGGATACTGAACTCGGAACTGAGCAAAATATTAATTATTCACACTTTTTTTTTTCAGTATGGTACCCAAAACTATACCTCACAAAATCAAAAGAGGATTTGTTGAAACTAATATAGTTCATCCTGTACATCCTCTCGATGGACTTAGCCAGTAATTATCAAATGAAACAATTATGTTAACAAATTATAAATTATATTACTTTTCCACTTATTTTAAATAAACTGGAGTATTAAAATCAATCGCTGCTTTGTATAATATGTTTAGTAACAATAAAAAATACTGATTATTATAAATCACACTTAAAATATTAGTAATGTTTGATATTTTTAAAATACTACTCCACTCCACTATTTCCACTGTAAAACATCACCTCCGAATAAGATCGTTATCATAAATATCTTTTTCGGTAAAATTTGACTTGTTTTCTAACACTATCAGTCTATAGAGAGCACTGGCTTGTTTTTTAGAATCGTTCCATTCCTTTTCCCATATTTTGTAAGTTTGACTTCCAGAAAATGAGGCCTCCGGTTTGGGACAGTTGTAATGTTTGGTGGTCAAAATGCCCGGGTTAATTTTAATATCATTTTGCATATCACATACTTTTTGACATATGAAGCATTCAAATACATCAACAAAAGATTCTGTAGTGTCATCGTAATCAACAGACCATAATCGGTTTTTTAGAGCTTTAATAAGGTTGAGGTTGGTGATTTTTTTATTAAGTTTATGCTCCAGGTAAGAATTGTACTCTGCATCGTGATGATCCAAGTAATCCAAATAAGCTGCCAGTTGTTTGGGAGATTCAAAATCTTTGGCAATGATTGCCGACTTCTTGTTGGGAAGCCAGTCTCTAATAGTCGGCGATCCCATGTAAATAGGAACTGATCCAACTTTGAGTGGTCTCCATAATTTTTCTGTGATGTAATCGGCACAAATTCCATTTTCAAATGAAATTGTAAACTTGTACTGAGACACAAATTTTAAAAATGTGTCAGAGTTTAAATTATTGATATAATCTTCGGAGAGATCGTTGGGAAGTTTTTTATTATTCAAACATTTTCCATAAGAATCCACTTTAATGTACTTCATGAGTTCTTTAACATAAGCGTCTCTGTCTGAAGATGTTTCACAGTCCGATTGTATGTATAAAACGGGAGACAGTTCATTCAAGAGATCGTTTTTCTTTTTAGTATTGATGAAATAGTCCATCGTTAATACATCATGAATACTGTGCAGGTATTGCAGTGTTAAAGGAATATTGCTCTCTCGGCTTATCGTGGCAGAATAGTTGAACAATTGCAAAGCTTCCACATGGGAAAGGATGGGTGTGTTTCTCGGAGATTCTTCATGCAGCAATCCCCAGATTTTTTCATCGCCGTTTCTGGGTAAAGGAAGATCCAAAAAGTTAAAATCACTTCCGTAAAAAAGAAAAGCTTTAGTGCGGTCGTAGCTCTTATATTTTTTATCGTTGGTGAATATGCATTTTGATTCTGATGCACACGAGCTGATTTTCCATGACTCACCGGGAAATCTTGTAGTCCACCAAAGTATTATGGGAACGTCTTCGGCAGATTTATCGACTTTTCGAGGGAAAAAGAGCTGCAGACAGGAATATATAACAAGTGCGATAATCAAAATACAGAAGAATTTAGCTTTCCTCATTGCCATTTGTAAGCAAACTGAATTATTATCTAAACAGAAACAGGAAGTTGTTATCTAAACCCTTCAACGCCATCCTCATTTACAGGATACAGTGTCTGTGTTGTTAGTATTCAATGAAAATATTTCATCCCATGACAATTAACTTCATTTCCTCGCTGATTACTGACTCCAATTAAAACCAAATAACCGCTTCACTTGTCACTTTATTGTTGACATTTATCATATCAATTGCTGGTAACACCATTCAATAATTAATTGAGATTTATTGCAAAAAATGAATTTACCACAGTATTTTCAAACGTAATATTAACATTTTTGGAATTTTATAATATGAATGTATAGATGAGTTGTTTGACAAATTGTATGGTAAAAGATGTATGCATGCAGTCCCGACGGTACATATGGTAAGGCCAGTTTGACAATTAGTCGACTTATGAACAGAAGAGCGCGCAGACATGGAGGAGGCGGGGCTTACACAGGACAACGACCACGACCAGGAAGACGAACCCTTACAAGAGGTACACCACACACCACATAATATCTATTTTATATCTGGATTTATTATTATTTAGGTTATATTTTCAATAATATGGTCAATTACCACGACACAACAATCGCAAATTCAAATTATTGTTACCAATGTTACATCCACATGTTGGTCAGCGTGATAATAAATGATCTATTATTCTATTGATGTTTAATTAGCGATTTTAAAACACAGTTATCAACTATCGAGCCGTATTCAATGTACCGGTTTTTATCAATTATTTAGCATCGCGGAATTACAATTTAATAAGATCCAAGTACTGGATCAAATACTTTGAAAAAAATTATACACCATAGATATAAACCTAAAATATCTCATGAGTGGCTAAATTCGTGGTTAGTTCAAGTGGATCAAGTGGCCAAAAACATGAGTTACTTGGCAAACATTATAGTGTAAACATGTCTCTTCATATCTTCAGTTATATTTCACAGTAAAATGGGTAAATGCATTGTTACTACATGTCATATGGACTCAAACATACACTCAAATACATCTAGCCTCACTTTTTACCAAACACTACTTCTTTAACATGTTTAAAATATTATTGCGTTTTAATCGCCAAATAATTGTCACAATCACTCTCAGAAGTCACTAGAAATGTGTTGAGTGAGGGAGACACACTTATGCCTTTATCGAATACAAGAGAAGAGTGCAACAATACACGGGATAAAAAAAATTACATGAATTATTTATATGAAATGCGATAACTAAGGTTTATATCTATGATTATTGCGTTTTAATCGCCAAAGTATTGTCACAATCACTCAGAAATCACTAGTAATGTATTGAGTGAGGGAGACACACTTATGCTTTTATCGAATAGGAAAGAAGAGTGCAACAATACACGGGATAAACAAAATTACACGAATTATTTATATGAAATGCGATATGTAATGTTTATATCTACACATGTACACATTTTAATTAAAAATTTTCAGATTCCAGTATTCTTATCGCAAACATTAGCAAATCAATTGTATATTTTTCAATATCCTTTAAGTACATCGACAACCGTAAGTGATAATCCCGTAGTGGGGTGTAAATTCAAACCTCAAAATGAACAGGCGAGAATTGATTTGGCTATCGACACTGACGATGAAAGATATAGTAATTCCAAAGGAGAACAAATTGCATTAAATACTGATGGATCTCAAGTAAGCCTACATTTGGATTCAAGCTTACATTAAAAAAAAAAATTAAAACTTGTAAATGTTTTTCAGGTTGAAAATGCCAAATCTTTATATTTTAAGTCTAGAACTATGGATAAAATGCGCTATGAAAGTACAAAGTCTGTTAAAGATAGTACCAAATATTCTGTAATGATTGTCCATGATAATGAAGTTCACATAACTCCGCTCAAAGGTTAAATTCATATTTATTATTTTATCATCATAAATATTAAATAAAATTAATGCAATGTTAAATTGTGTTCAGGCATTCTTCAATTACGTCCTACGTTTTCCTATTACGATAAACAAGATAAAAGAGTACAAGAAGAAAAGGATAAAGAAAATGAAGATGAATTACCATCGGGTGAACCTGAAGCCAAGCAAGTTACTGTATCTTTTGCCAGAAGTGATTCACAGAAACTTGAAAAAGCTCGAGAAAATTCTTTCAAATATATACAAAAAAAAAGTTTAGAAGAACCTTGGTGTGATCTTATGTATTACCCATTCTCTTCAGATAAATCTGAGGTAAGAATGTACAAAAATATTTTATGAATACAGGAAACTTCTTATTTGTGGGTTAGATATTTTAATTTTAATTATTCCTTACCTTTTTTTAATTTGTTGTACATTGTACAAATTTTATGTACATGTCTCGAAACTCCATTCTAATATTTTCATTCCTCATTCACATATCTTGTATACAGAACATACACATGCAAATATAGGGCTTATCAATAATAATTTTATTAAAAAATTTCAGTTGGAGCGCACAAAACTTTTTGCATGTTCCACGACTACGGCTGCTACAGATATTGCATTAGATCTTCCTGCTTCTGATTATTTATTGTCGTTGGTACCCCCCGATGAAGAAGCTCTCTCAACAGAAGGATCCAATGATGTTGTCAATTTGAAATACCTGAAGAAACTTCCATTGGTGGAACAGTGTAAGGTATTATTAAAAGATGCCAAATTAGTGACTGTCGGATGGGTAGCCGAGCTACTGGGAGTGTGTGGTCCTCCGTTATTAAATGCCTTAGCCGCCTCTGGAAGGCTTCTAAGAGGTGGTCGGTGGGCTGCTAGATCCAACTTGTTATATCCATCCGGTTCTAGTTCTCAACATTCCGGAATACCTGACAATATTATGTGCCGAGCTAGAGATTACGTTTTATATTTATTTACGCAAGCACAATATGTAGATAGACTAAAAGTTACCGCAGCTGTTAAGTTACCTCCTGAAGAAGTTAAGGAAATCTTGTCATCTGTAGCTCAATACCGTCAGGGTAAAGGATGGGAATTATTAATTCCTGCTGACCCAGAATTCTCTTCCAAGTATCCGGACATTGAACAACGCCAAGCCTTATATTGGGATGCTACTCAGAGGCAGTTTAATGAAATGCTCACTGGAGATCCGACCACACCAAAACGTCAACGCAAAAAGTCTCAGCGGGACTCTTTTAGTTCTGACAGTGGTATGCAAAGTCCCAAGGTACGCACTAATAGCATGAGTAGTTCTCAAAAAGAAAATTCAGTGACTTCAGACAATGAAAGTGGAAGTGATAGTAAAAAAATAAGTAGCAGCAACAGAAAAGCGCCGTTAGCTGGAATAACGGCTTCCAAAAAGACTAAACAGCCAACAGGACGTACTAATAATTTCTCGTAATAATTATATATTTTAATGGTATATTTTTCATACACATTATTATCTTTTCACCATATTTGTCCTAATTTATAAATCCAATTATTTTTATATATAATGTTTTAATATATAATATATAATCTTGTCATAGATCAAACTTTTGTAAGTAAAAGTTTTTAAATGATGTATTAATCACAAAATATGTATTTCAAATTGACATTTTTGAAGTATTGACTATTTTTAAAATAGTGAATGATTACTCATTATACAGTATATTATCCGATTATCTGGGTTATTTTGACTATCGATTTATTGGTGAAGGGGCCTTGGATCCCTTCCTCTTACCAGTAGTATCCTACACATTGTTGTTGCTTTTTAGGTTTTGTGTGCATTAAAGCAGAGTTATATACATATATTTAGTAGCTTTCTGTTATTTCGTTGTATTTTGCTACTTCTTTAGTAGCATCGATCGAAGTATTGTAATGTTGAGGCTTAAGTGTGTGAAAATTGCACTTTTTGAGTTTCTATTAAAAGTTTGGTTATTTCTCGCATTTTTCAAGGTACTGCGGGAATAAAATGCTTTTAAGGTAATTTGTCCCAAATTGGAAAATTATCTCGACTTCTTGCCAAAAACTTTATTTTATATGCGCGCAAATTATGTTCCAAGTAAGTGACTCCGGTGTCATCTGGCTCCGCCCCTATACCTGGACGTAACCCAACAAAACACTCTGCGGCCATCGAGATTGCTGTTCCACACGTGTCGTTGACAGCTAGAACGTTACATATCTCATTGAAAGCCGCCGCACATTGTTGGCTGATGTTTTCAATGTTGGAAGTCTTCCAAAATTCATAAAATATTTGGGCGAAGTCCACTGCGTTCACTGATCTGTTTGTGAACACAGGTATCTCGAGGCCGGCGGGTGAGATGGTGATGCGGGAGGGACAGGAATTAGATGAACAGTCCATAAGCACGAGCATCACGTTCGTTGGCCCAGGTATTCGCACAGAGTTAGCCATAGGCATGAGTGTGTAGATTAAGTTTCCTCCGTCCTGGGTTGAAAAATCAGGCGCTAACCATTCTCCTGTGACGGACCATTGACATGTGCCGTTCCACATAGCTGAGTCTAGAATGCAGCGATGTACGGTATCAACCATGGTGAGCCGATCGATGTCTGTCGGACTGGGACCATAGTCCATGAGGTGTCTAAGTCGACGTAGCTGAACTCAGACAGAGGCTGGTTGTACCTATTGATTCCTATTGCCACCGCAACATCTAGTGGGGCGGCCAAGATCCGGAACTTAGGGAGTTCCACTGTCTTATACGGATTTATCGTAATGGAAGGGAGGGATGTTGGGTATTTATAATCGAACCGACGCACGAACTGCTGGGGTGTCGGGTCGGCCTGCATGGCGTACTTGTCTGTACTGGCCGCCATCAACAGTATCTTTAAGAGAGCTGCGACTTCCTTATAACTCTCGTCTGTGTGTTTCAAATATCTAGCCAATCCAGCGATTGAACCCATATCCCGTACCGTTGGACCCCGGAGTGATGTCATCAAAGCAGACGTCACTGCAGCATCTTCCAATCGTTCGTTTATTGACTGAAAAAATGGGGTCAAAGGTGGTGGTTCCTGTCTCGACCTACCATCTAGCCATGACGTAACCGTGAAAATTCGCACCGGTATGGTGTCGCTCGTGGCATATTCAGATTTTGGTCGAGCAGCTAGGCTTACCATATCGTGAGTTCTGTTAAGAGACAAAGAACCCATCGCCGATATCGGTATGTCTGTCACTCTGACAAAACTAGCTGTTGTGCTGCTGGCAATAGAACTGCTGCTCCCCGATGATGTTTTTCTGGATCTTTGCTGTAGCTGTTCTATTTCAACACGCTGTCCATAATCGGAGGCCCGGATGAGTCCGATTCTTGGAACGTAACACTTGGCTCGCTTTCGTAGATCTGCCTTGTCTAATTGAGAAAGGTCAGATACGACTTCGGCCGGGATTGCCTTGACGTCAAAGATCTGGGGATAGTCCGGGTGCATGTCATCCCCATTGATACTTTGCGACTTCTTCTGATTGTCTCCTTTCAGAGACGTCCATGCCGTAGATATTCCCATTATGTACGACCTGTTACAACAGTTCCAGGTTGTATAAACCTGGGACTTTGACCCACTCATCGCTGCTGTGTCTTGGCTAGCTGGAGCGGAGGTCAGTGGGGAATTATTGCACCCGACATGAGGGTATGGATTTACTAACCACGATACGGCGTTGGCTAGTGTGGGCGCATCCAGTTCTTGTCCCAACTTCAGTGACTTGTCTTGTTGCGATATATTTTTGGTGTTATCCTCCATGATTCAGTTTTTGTAGCCTATATTCGTACAAACGTTCGGCAACTGATGTAGCTTACCCTACTCATGGATGATGTCGATACGTTTCTTCAACGCTGACCCTATAGTGACAGGAGATTACGCCCTCCTGCCTCGACACCCTAGGGATTAGGTGCCTACTTGAGCGGCGTGAGAGTAGATCTGGTGGTCTACGTGCCTCACGACTAGGGGAGTTACCGTCCCGGGTCTGGCTTGGCTGGCCCTGTCCGACTTGGACGCCTCCGGCGTTAACTACTGGTTAGATAATGACGCCAAAGGTTCTCAATCTGTGTTACAGCCTAATAACAGACTTGTACGGCAGAACACAGATTGGGAAACACATGAATTACAGTAGAGTGCAATTGAGGGGCTATAAGTAGGGAACCCAAGTAGTAACAACAAGAGATCTTTGGAAGTGTTCTCGGTAGAGTTACCTAAGACAATATCTTAGGAAAATACGAATCCCAGATATAAAACTTCCCTCTTGGTATTCTGCAAGTAATTGCAAAGTACCAAAGATCAAAACTGACGCAACGATGACCCTTGAACCCATCTAGCGAATGTTATAACACCGAAATATTAACACAGTCTTATTTGTCATATACAAAATTATCATAATATTAAACTTTCATAATATTATTGTTTACTTGTTGTATTATTATTCACTTGGTATTGTTTACTTCAACATAATCTTATTTGTACAAAACTATCATAATATTATTGTTTACTTTAGCCTAATCTTATTTGTCATCAGTCAATATTGTTGTTATTGTTTGTTCAAATTTTAGTATAAATAAGGAAACATTATTGTAATTAGGAGAGTCTTTTCAAACCTACCATAGAAGGAGGTTATCCTGTCTTTCTTAACAATAAATCTTCGAGTAAAGGAATAGAATGAAGGGAGTAGAAGAGATCACTCTAAGGGAACTCAGCCAAAAAAAAAGCCATGACGCCTATTATTATTATTATTATCTTCATCTAAAATGGGGATATTAGCGCTACTTGCGCTTAATAAATCTCTTCATTTTAACTTCGCTATATTTTAACTTTTTTGAATCCATCTCACGGTGCTCGGTTTATTCTCAATAGACTTTCTCCACAATGATGGTGAGTAAGAGTTGATATTCATTCATGGGTCTTCTGTGGTTTCTCGAAATACATTAAGTTGTTAACTTTTTCTTCAATGATAAAATTTGGTGGTTCCTTGGTCTCGGAGGATGAATGTCTCCTTACATTCTCACAGGGGGATTCTAGGGACAATGCAAAGGCGTTCAACTTGGAGACATTTAATTGTACATTGGCGTGGCCAGTATAATTGCAGAAACTGTGGGTGGGAGCGCCCCGATGAAGATAGGGCTTCGTGAGGACGTTTTTGCTTGTCTTGACGCTCCCACTTCATGTGTGAGGTATCCTATCCACCACAAAGGATATGGCATTGATGGTCGAGTGTCGAGCTCTGAAGCCGTATTGTCTGGACGACAGACTGGTCTCTTCGTCCTCCAATGTCTCTCTTTCTCTCTTCTCTCTCTTTGCCCCCTCATAGCATCAAGGTGGCAGGTCCTCGAGGAGGAACCTTTTTTTTGTTTTTCGAGAGAGTAAAAAATCTTTATATATACCATGACGCACTACTACCTTTCAGGGTTGGCCCGGTATGTTGCTACAGTCAAATTTATAGATTGACAATTCTTCTCCATTCACTCCTGTTCTTGCATTTTATTAAGATTTTTTACTTAATGAAAATTCCCTCTTTTGCTTTTACTGCCTTCTGCCGTCTTCTGACATTACTTGAAAGGCAGCCAGCCACGAGCGTCAGAGGCAGCAGTACATACATAACACTTCTACCCTCTCTCTCTGATTCTTTCTCTTTCAGGGCAGGTGGCAAACACCACCCACGCCTCCCATGCCTTCTTCGCCATGAGCATGGATGCCACCATACCACCGACAGTCATGCCATCGTTGCCGATGCCTCTCCTAAGCGCTTCCCGCTGTTTGATCAATGCTAGGTAGTGGAACACCGTATGCTCAGCATCATCTCTTTTAATTAAGTAATTATTAACATGCCTTCACATGACATTTTCAAAGTTTACATTCGGAAACTTCATCAGTCCGAAAAATGACTTGTCTATGTCCAACTGACGAAGGCTTTCATTAGTTCGATTTGGTGCTGTAAGTCTTCACAAATTGTATAATTTAGCTAAAATATTAAATAAATAACCGATTAGCAACTAATGAATGTTAAAATGTGTGGACCAATTCCATTTTATGTCTATTTCACATAGTAATTTTATGTCTATTTCACATAGTAATTTTATGATATTTCCTATTAACCAGGCATTCAACAGTGAACAATTGCAACTATTAGAATATCTCGAAGACCTTAAATATTATTATGAAGCAGGCTATGGTAATGATGCTAGTCGGAAACTGGGATGTTCACCGTTAAAGGATCTCTTCAAGAAGTTCAAGAAAACAGTAGAGAGCCCCGGTAAGTTGATCAATAATTGTATTTGATTCAATTGAACAATATTAATTACTATTTGCAGACATCAACGAACCGAAGGTGTCTGTTTATTTTACTGAAAGTCCCAATATTTTGCTGTTGGCTACTGCAATTGGAATCGGAGATGATAATGTTCCGTTGACCGCTGATAATTATCACACTAGTAAAATGCAACGGAGGAAATGGAGAACTAGTATCATTGAACCTTTTGCAGCTAATATTGCAGCAGTTCTTTACAGGTATTAACATCTAAATTAAATGAATCGCTGAAACTGATCAGTGCATTATTAAGCTTAATTATAATATTCATATTCCTTAAGAATAAATCAATTTGGAAAGTTCAAAAACATTTCACAAAGTTCAAAAACACAAGATATCTTCTCATTAGTTTTTTTAAAAAAAAAAATATATTATTATAATTAAGCTTCTATTCAAAATATATACAAAAAAAATAGTAATCTTTCAAGTGTTGTTTAGTAGAAATTATTATTTTTATTAAAAAAATTAAAGATTGTAAATCTTAATTAAATTACATCTAGTCAATTTGCATTCTATAATTTTTTTAACAAATTTATACTTTCATACATCAATTTTTTTTTTAATGTAGATGTGATCAAGGAGAAAAATACAAAGTAATGTTCTTCCAAAATGAAAATCCGGTGGACTTGAATGAATGCAGTGTCGGTTTATGTTCTTGGGATTGGTTTAAGAATAAATACAGCAAACAAGTCGAGGAATGCAACTCTAATTTGTGCAGTGAAAATTCAGCATCTTTAAACACCTCATATAAAATATTCACATTTATCTCAACGGCAGTTCTCGTTCTTTCATTAAGATGGTAATAAACATAATAAAATAGAGTGCAGTACAAGATAAAATAATATAATATTAAATTTGTTAATTATGTGTGTAGAGAAATTTACTCTACAAGCATAAGAAACAGAGGAGCAAAGCGCAGCAGTAATTTGTGTACCTAATCCCAGATGAAAATATTAATGTATTAATAATATAAACTACCTGTTATATCATTCCAAATATTATTATAGGCAAAGGTACAAATGTTGTTTATTTTTGTTAAAAATTATAATTTTTTATTATTTATGGTATTCTAATCGTTCAATAATGTTACCTGATAATAAACAAATAAAATATATCCATAACACTAAATAATGTTTTAATTAATATTAGGTCAGTTAAAACACAAAGATTATTTTACAAATATTTATTACAGTATGAAAAATAAAAAGTTTTCAGTACAATGTTTGTATTTACAAATTTCGTCTTAAAATACAGTATGTTATCGATTATCCGTGGATTATATAATTATCGTTTTTTTGGAGTCCCCGACTCCTCAGCTAGTAATTTCGACGTCGCTTTATAAGCCCTATTTAAATTCTTTATGAGAATGATCGGGTATGACTCGAGCTCCGCAGAGATGTGGCACTGATGCGATTGGTTTTTCTTGTAATTAGAAGCCAGTTATCAATCCCAGATATACTTAGTCGCATCAGTTTGTTTGTTCCCGAGAATTATACGCGCTGTCGCTCTCACTTTTTATTTGCAACCCCTAGGACCCATACTAACATACTCCGTCACTCCCCATTAACAGGATCCATAGTTTTTTTTTAATGAATGGAATGCCAGTGGGGTGGAAATGACATATTTATCATGCCCTACTGTGAATTCATGAGAAGTGAGGAGAAGTGCGACAGTAGAGTTACTTAGCTACACTTTTGATCGGTTTTTCGTCAGTTAATGCCTCGTCTGATTAACAAAAAAGCGATCAAAAGTACAGCAAAGCAACTCTATTACCGTCTTTACGGTGTACGTTTACGGCGACGCACTCTAGGAATCCCAAGCTTAAGGCACCTAATCGAACTAGTAAAAGAAAGCCTTCGTCAGTTGGACATAGACAAGTCATTTTTCGGACTGATGAAGTTTCCGAATGTAAACTTTGAAAATGTCATGTGAAGGCATGTTAATAATTACTTAATTAAAAGAGATGATGCTGAGCATACGGTGTTCCACTACCTAGCATTGATCAAACAGCGGGAAGCGCTTAGGAGAGGCATCGGCAACGATGGCATGACTGTCGGTGGTATGGTGGCATCCATGCTCATGGCGAAGAAGGCATGGGAGGCGTGGGTGGTGTTTGCCACCTGCCCTGAAAGAGAAAGAATCAGAGAGAGAGGGTAGAAGTGTTATGTATGTACTGCTGCCTCTGACGCTCGTGGCTGGCTGCCTTTCAAGTAATGTCAGAAGACGGCAGAAGGCAGTAAAAGCAAAAGAGGGAATTTTCATTAAGTAAAAAATCTTAATAAAATGCAAGAACAGGAGTGAATGGAGAAGAATTGTCAATCTATAAATTTGACTGTAGCAACATACCGGGCCAACCCTGAAAGGTAGTAGTGCGTCATGGTATATATAAAGATTTTTTACTCTCTCGAAAAACAAAAAAAAGGTTCCTCCTCGAGGACCTGCCACCTTGATGCTATGAGGGGGCAAAGAGAGAGAAGAGAGAAAGAGAGACATTGGAGGACGAAGAGACCAGTCTGTCGTCCAGACAATACGGCTTCAGAGCTCGACACTCGACCATCAATGCCATATCCTTTGTGGTGGATAGGATACCTCACACATGAAGTGGGAGCGTCAAGACAAGCAAAAACGTCCTCACGAAGCCCTATCTTCATCGGGGCGCTCCCACCCACAGTTTCTGCAATTATACTGGCCACGCCAATGTACAATTAAATGTCTCCAAGTTGAACGCCTTTGCATTGTCCCTAGAATCCCCCTGTGAGAATGTAAGGAGACATTCATCCTCCGAGACCAAGGAACCACCAAATTTTATCATTGAAGAAAAAGTTAACAACTTAATGTATTTCGAGAAACCACAGAAGACCCATGAATGAATATCAACTCTTACTCACCATCATTGTGGAGAAAGTCTATTGAGAATAAACCGAGCACCGTGAGATGGATTCAAAAAAGTTAAAATATAGCGAAGTTAAAATGAAGAGATTTATTAAGCGCAAGTAGCGCTAATATCCCCATTTTAGATGAAGATAATAATAATAATAATAGGCGTCATGGCTTTTTTTTTGGCTGAGTTCCCTTAGAGTGATCTCTTCTACTCCCTTCATTCTATTCCTTTACTCGAAGATTTATTGTTAAGAAAGACAGGATAACCTCCTTCTATGGTAGGTTTGAAAAGACTCTCCTAATTACAATAATGTTTCCTTATTTATACTAAAATTTGAACAAACAATAACAACAATATTGACTGATGACAAATAAGATTAGGCTAAAGTAAACAATAATATTATGATAGTTTTGTACAAATAAGATTATGTTGAAGTAAACAATACCAAGTGAATAATAATACAACAAGTAAACAATAATATTATGAAAGTTTAATATTATGATAATTTTGTATATGACAAATAAGACTGTGTTAATATTTCGGTGTTATAACATTCGCTAGATGGGTTCAAGGGTCATCGTTGCGTCAGTTTTGGTACTTTGCAATTACTTGCAGAATACCAAGAGGGAAGTTTTATATCTGGGATTCGTATTTTCCTAAGATATTGTCTTAGGTAACTCTACCGAGAACACTTCCAAAGATCTCTTGTTGTTACTACTTGGGTTCCCTACTTATAGCCCCTCAATTGCACTCTACTGTAATTCATGT